>OMNS01080149.1:0-12662 GCA_900303225.1 Laemonema laureysi
GTGCATGTGTGTGTGTGTGTGTGTGTGTGCATGTGTGTGTGTGTGTGTGTGTGTGTGTGTGTGTGTGTGTGTGTGTGTGTGTGTGTGGGTGTGTGTGTGTGTGTGTGTGTGTGTGTGTGTGTGTGCGCGCGCGTGTGTGGGTGTGTGTGGTGGTGTGTGTGTGCGTGTGTGTGTGCGCGCGTATTCATGCGTGTGTGTGTGTGTGTGTGTGTGTGTGTGTGTGTGTATGTGTGTGTGTTTGTGTGTGTGTCTATCTTGAGTTCCCTCACCCGTCGTCTGCACAGCGTGTACAGAGTACGTCGAGTTGGGTCTCTGACACAGCAGAGTCCCCTGGGAGTCCCAGCGCTTGAAAACGCTCTCCAGCAAACTGGTGGAGAGGGCGGACGCCTGCGTGCACAATTACTGCGGTTTACCATTAATAGGTCAACGCAACGCAAGACAAGCTGGTGTGTTAAACCTCTCGCATCCAAGTGTGCATCCAAGCACTTGTACGCTCCTTTTGCATTGTCTGATAGGTTATACTGTAATGCAAGATACTCGAGCCCTCCTGGTGGCCTACGGCTCGATGTCATGGGCACAGCAGGGTGTGCATTTTTTTGATTGTCATTTTCTAAATGTTGCTGACATTCGTTGTGCACAATACGCCGCGCTTGTTCACAGTGTATTTATTTTCAATGCGTGTCTTCAAGGCGTCGGTATGGGTGCGCTAGACAGAGTGTGCAGGCGTACGTGTATGGCGTCGCTCGCTTGACGCGTGTTGTCACGCCACGCCAACTCTAGGTCTCCATCGGCGCTGCACTGAAGCTGTAGCTTAGCGCTGGGGCCGCGTCTACAGAGGCTCCCGCACGACGTTCTTCCGGAAGGTTCTCTGCACGTGCACACGCCCAGTTCCCCGTCGTAGCCCTGGAAGTCCCCCGCAGAGAGGCACACCTGTGTGAACATAAGATGAGCCAACAGAAACACTTTCACACTCTATGCACAAGTCTCACACTTTTTGAGGTATCACTGCGTTTCCTTTTCTTTTTTTTTACCCCCACTATGTTTTATTTTATCACAGAAGTCCTTCCAAGTATTAGTTACGATACATACACTTTCCTAACCTCCATTTCCTCTGTCTGGAATGTGGAAGAACCTCGCTCCCGGCCGGTGACAAAGTGCGTAAGCCGAAGTGTTCATCTGGAGCCAACGAGCGGTGCTGATATCGTTGTTATTGTACCGCGGCTTCTCCGCAGTCTACCACAGTTTAACTAGGTAAAAAGGTCACGAGCGGAACAGAGCTACCGACGTACCGCCGTGACAGTGATAAACACACCACAGCTGCTACACCGCGACGAGTCACCAGTTAGCGAAGGCACATGGCGATGGCGACATACCGGTTTAAGGGCGATTATCATAAATACACGTGTCGTAAGGTCCCTGCAACTCGATAAACCGCTGCCAGAGGAAAGGGCAAGAACATGTCAGGTACAGTTAGGATGCGGGATGTGTAGGAAGTCCTACCTATGTTATCAGTCTGTCAAAACAATGTCTCTTTGGCAAAGTCAATATCCTCACGCACTAAACACACAAGAGTTTCAGGGCTTCTTTCCCATGAACTGGGGGGAAAAATGTGCTGTGAATTTTCAGAGAAGGGTCAATACAATTTGTAGAAGAGCCATGTTCACCTTTACTCTGTCTGTGTGTGTGCGTGTGTCAACTCTAGTTCCAACCTGTTGTCTACAATGAAGCGCCCACTGACTTTTGTCCAGACAGTTTCCATATTGAGTCCGAGTTTTTCCGTCTCTGCAAACATCGTACAGAGTTTCCACGCACACATTCCCATGTTTGGCGGGTTGATATCCCAGAGCGCAGCGACACTGGCCATCGCTGGTCTGTAGATAAACGAAACAATAAACAAAACTGCTCATAAACACATGAGCAGACAGTAATGCCATTATTTTAGCATTAGAGCATTCAATTCACACATAACTCATTCATATTCATGTTTTCAACATAATCAATTATAATATAATTTGCTCTTTCACCAACACAACCAGGCATGGGTAGGCTCGGATATAGACAATTTTCCCTCGTATATGCTTTGTAGATAATACATAGATATTTCCTTTGAATGACCACATAGAGACAAGCAGACAGCCCAGACCAGGGGCCTGTTGTGGTGGAAACTGATACACACACCGCTCTCTCCTCAAGCGCTACAGATTGTTCGCTCTAAGGTTTCTGTTTGGAGAGAGAGAGAGAGAGAGAGAGAGAGAGAGAGAGAGAAAGCCATTCTGTTTACCACACCACTGTGTGTGCGTGTGTGCGTGTGTGTGCGCGCGCGTGTGTGCGTGTGCGTGTGTGTGCGTATATGTGTGCGCGTGTGTGTGTGTGCGTACTACATCCGTTGTGCTAATGCGAACAAAAAGGAGGGACATTCTTGCAGTAATGCATCTGGAAGTCATAGCATGAACAACACATAGAAATACAGTCGATAGATCATTCAGGCTGGCTTTGTCAATCAATTGAAACGGCAGAGAGACGGATCTGCAATCACCGTCATATAGGGGGGTTGGGAGCAGATCTATAGATATATACAGACAGTGTCAAATATATATATATATATATATATATATGACAGGGTCAGACATGTTATCATGTGGAACATGGAATACAGCTTCACAACCTGGAAGCTCTGTCCTTCACCCAGACAGATGCAGGTGTTCTGCCCAGGAAGGGGCTGGTGAGCGTCCGAGCCACAGGGGAGGGGGGCAGCTAGGCCTGCTCTGGGGCAGTAGTGGTGGGAGGGACAGCTCAGACAACCCTCGGCGGAGACGGCACCGTCACTGGGCCCGTAGCTTCCCTGAGGGCAGAGGACCGCGCGCGTCCTGCCCACTGGACAGTACGAACCTGGAGGTTAAGACAAACATTTTTTTTTAATAACGGTCAGCTCTCGCCATCAAAGACATCAGGGCTGTGTTTGGTGTTATATACGACAGAGCGCTTTTTATTACAGTTTGCTCACCTGCGTGGCAGAGGGGCCTCCGTTGAAGGTCGCCGTGTTCCTCAGGGGGGTCGCTTCCCTGGACCAGAACACCGACCCAAAGACACCAGAACCACTTGAATCCCAGTGGCTTCAGCATCGCTCCACTACTCAAGCAATATTCATTCAAAAGACAAGCAGAGCTCCAGAGTAAGCGCTCTCAGCCCGATTAAACATCTTTCAGGAGTTTTTAAAATGTACCGACTCACCCGGGATCTGTAAAAAGAATTTTTGTTAAAATACCAAATGACACGGCCAGCATTCCCTTCTATTCCATACTGAAACCTTATAATCTGTTGTGCATAGCAATAGCTAACCCATACTTTTCCAATCTGTTGCTTACCGTTTGCCTGTCTAAATACCCTCGCTAGCGTAACCCTCGGTGCTGTCTTGGAATGATCCGTTCCCGGGCAAGAAGGTAAGCAGTGGGTGAGGCACTGTGGTACTCTGCTGGTAACTTTCACTTGGTCACCCGTTGAAAGATTTATAAGCCCTGTTAGGTAGGATGACAGTGAGAGGGAGAGAGAGAGAGAGAGAGAGAGAGAGAAAGCGAGAGAGAGAGAGAGAGAGAGAGAGAAAATGGAGCCTGCAGCAAGCTCTTGTTCCCGGGTCAGATGACAACATTTGTTCTTCTCAATCCCACCATGAAACTGATTAATGATTTGGCTTCAAATTCACGATGTTTGCGACTTTGCTTTATCATGCGACGTAGCGTCATGACCTGATGCGCTGTGCACCTGTTGCGCCATTCACTAGAGTGCACACCACAGTCGGGGTAGTAGAAGACAGATAGATAGATAGATAGATGGACTAACTGTGTCTCTGACTTGGCGAGAGAGAGCGAGAGACAGACTTGGAGCGTGGAACAGCATCGGTGATAACGCTCATTGATTTGATCTCTCATACATCTATGACCTACAAATGGTTCTGTGCAAAAATGTATGTCCATGTATCATATCGTCATATTCATTTGCATAATATTAATATATATTTGTTATACATTTAATATGCATTATTATTTAATTGTATGACCTAATCACCTAATGTACATAGTAATAATATCTAATAATAATAGATTATTGTCAAATAATATATAATATATAATATGTTCATATATAATAGCAATAAATGTACCAATAATTGAAAATAATACAGTATATTGCATAATGTCATGTTCAATAGAAGAGAGAATAAATTCCGTCTGTGTGTGTGTGTGTGTGTGTATGTGCACTCGGGCGTGCATGTGTGTGCACTCGGGCATGCATGTGTGTGCACTCGGACGTGCATGTGTGTGCACTCGGGCGTGCATGTGTGCGCGTATGCGTGCGTGTGTTTGTACGTGTCTAAACATTCGCCACAGGTTCAACACTCTGCCTGTGCATAGTGCCACTTTTTGCATTTCTAATCATACTCTATTGAGTCGATTCAATTCAATTGATAGACTTTGCCCAGAGACAGAATAACCTACATATTTCGTCATGTTAGCCGTGGACTATGCTCCTGCGTGGTCTACTCACAGTTTATGTAAGCAGAATAGAGTTCAACTTTCACCCAAATAACTCTTCCCTCGTTCTCCATGTCACTAGCATCAGTGCTAAAGTCCCATATTTAGCAGGGACCATAATAAATAAAAATAAAAATGTGTAATTACATCATGGACAGATGTGTTCTTCCAGCACAAGGGCAGATTTCGGCGAAATACGTCATACCTAAGAGATACAACGGGTATAGCGGGTTCTTGCGCTATCTACCATGAGCGCTACACATCGTTGATTCACAATGATTGAATTGTACAATATATACATTTCCTCCACGGTTTTGACCTCTCCCATAGTTTGTAGTCGACATTGCTGTGTCACAGCCCGAAAAACACAGTGCACTGTATGTATGCACACTGTATGTGTACGCTGTGAGTATTGACCACGTGTACCGCGTCGGTTGAGGACCTACACAGGGCAGCAGAATCCAGATCAAACAAACCGGCTCAATGTTGTTCAGAGTAGCGTTTCATCAGTTGTAAAAGCAAAGTGGGCCACGGGCATGAGATGATATGGACCAGAACTGAGAACCCGGGCCAAGTTTTTGTTTTTAATCTGGTTGGCTCCATAAAAATGAACAGCTTGACCTTATAAGACATCCTTTCTGATGAATGCTAGATCCTATCTGCTATCTACTATCCACCCTATCTAATATTGCTGTGGTTTGTGCTTTGCTGTGGTTTGTTTTCGTAGTAGTAGCAGTCGTAGTAAATGTCTTGGTGGAGAACAAAACATTTCCATTTCATGAGTCTTCCTGAAGGTTCCTGTCCATTCGTTTCATCTATTTCATCCGTTCATTTCATCCATTCTCGGTTGGGTTTGCTCATTCATGGGCGATATGAGAACCACACTGACCCAGTATTACTTTACTGGGTCAATGTATTACTTCTCACACACAAGTCCATACTCAGCCCATATTTTACATGACATCACGGGCACCGCTTTGCATCATTTTAACTGAACTCACTGAACTAACTGAAAATTGTTGTCACAAAACAAGTTGCGCTGTCTGTGTTGGTGTTTTTGCATGTTTATTTGTGTCTGTATCAAGGTCGGTGTGTGTCTGTGTGTCTCTGCGTGTGTATACCTGTGTGTGTGTGTGTGTGTGTGTGTGTTTTCATAGTGAGCTGAGCCTGGGGTATTGCGCTGTCTCTGTGTGTTGTGTTGGACTGTGCGGGGATACGTTGAGGTCTGTTATCAGGGTGACCCTCCACGTGTTGGCTGTTGACATAAAGTTTAGAGCGCTGTTGTCTGATAACAGAAGCCTTCATAAGGCAGGGGGCTCAGAGAGCCAGCCACTGAGCGACACTAAGTGCTACACGGGGTACAGGCCTGCGCTTTGAGGACATTCATACATTCACGACTCCTGAAAAAAAATCCCATCCCATTTCTCCCAAATACATCATCATGTATTTCAGAGGGCTGATCATTGCCGTGTCGCTCCTAACGACATCAGGTAGGAATTGTGGTTGGGTTTTGGTTTTTTTTCTGCACGACCATGGAGATTTTTTTGAATGAAAGGTTCTTACAGATGTGTTTTTCTCCTCAGCCTTCCCACTTTATCCCGACGCCGATCACAGAGAGGTCGCCCGGGCCGACCCCAAGGACAACGAGGCTCAGGATAAGTCTGAGCTCACCAAGGATGTGAAGTAAGTGTGCTTGAGTAGTGGAGCGTTTAACGCAACACCATAGTCGTTGGCCAAACGTTGGCGTGAAATCTCTTAAATGGACGGCCGCAGTCCAGCCAAATCCATGCAATTTTATCCCAATACATTTTCTACTATCTTTCAGTGTTGGAAGTCCCGTGTATTCACTTTCCTTGGATCCTTTTTTTTTTTCTTCCTCGCAGCAAAGCCTACAAAAGCTACGTGGACAGCAGCAACCTCTACAACACGGAGGAGGAAGAGGGACGCATCAAAAGCCCCATGGCAGAGGAGATGCGCCACAAGCTCAACGCCGAGTCTGAGCGCCTGCGCGCCTGCCTGCGCCAGGAGCTGGCCGAGCTGAGGGAGAGGCTGTCCCCCTACCCGCCCCACTCGGCTTCCGGCGCCCTGGACAACCTGAGGCAGCGCCTGGCCCCGCTCACACAGCAGCTCCAGAGCTCCCTGAGCAGCAACATCCAGGAGCTGTGCGGCCAGCTCGGCCTCCACCTCCAAGGGCTGGAGCAGGCGGAGGCCCAGGCGCAGGCCAGCCCGTCGGTGTACAGGGAGGCCTTCCACAGCATGAGCCAGACTCTGGAGCACGGCGGAGCCAAGCTCACCGACATCGTCGGCGACTTCCAGAGCAAGGCATTGGAGACGATCGATCAGCAGTGGGAACACAAAGGCGGAGATGGGGCGGAGGAGGAGCAGTCGGGCCACATGTGGCGCGAGATGAGGACCAGGCTGGCGCAGGAGGTGAGCTCCACGAGGCTGGAGGCGCAGAGCAGGTTGGGGGCGTTGAAAGCTGAGCTCACCGCTCTGCTGGTGACCTCGCAGTCTCTGAAGACTGAGGTCACGGCGAATGTGAACAAGTTCTGCCAAAGTGCAGAGCTTCAGAACCAAGTGTTTCTGGCCCGGATAGAGAGGGTGTTCCTGGGGCTGGAGGAGGAGCAGGAGGCCCTGTCCTCGCCCTCACAGCCTGGCAGCATGTTGCAGGAGGACTTCTCAGCCAAATTCTCTGCTCTGATCCAGGACATTCTGCATTCGGTGCAGTGAGAGTCTGTAGCTGTCGTCTATAGTAGTATTGTCTGTATGTCTCTTTTCTGTGTTCTGATGTATATAGTGATGAAATATTGTGTAAATATGAATGAATCTGTCTATTATGTAAATGAGCATTGTGGTGATTATCACGACAAATATATTGTGTCCTGTAAACTGTACAGCACTTGTAACAAAGTAACACTTAAATTATACATTCTGTGCAAATTATGTTTCCGCATTCTTTTCATGTACAAATCTCTTCTGTGACATGAAAGACAATCTGCTCTTTTACTTTCGATTCTGTGTTTATTTACAAAGCAGCAACAGGCTCATAATAACATCAGTCATAAATTCTGCTTGATATGTTTTATTTCCAAGCATTATAAATCATCATGAGTATACAGCATGTCCCAGTGCCTGTAAATACTGCTGTTTATTCACAGGCTGGTAATTTAGAATACAGTAGTGAAACATATGTTTCATAGATTTCATAGATAAGAGTTCCAATACAGATCCTTCATTAGCCGATATATGATATTGATATATATATATATGATATACAGATATACAGAACGTACAAACATTGAATATATGACTAGGATAGCTGAGTGATCTCTTAGTGAGTGATTGCTTGGTTTAAAAAAAATGAAATCCTAATTATGATAATTGATGCAGATGCGGTTACGGTGTGGAGGCGTCAGCTGACCTGTCATGTGACCATGTCAGTTAAAAGCGCTACGGCTCGCCCTTGAGAAGTAGAACTTCTTGATGGCCATCCAGCTGGCTAGGACCACCAAAGTGACAGCAGCTGAGCCGAACACCGCCCCCAGCACCACTGCTGTCGTACTGCTGTCGCCTGCTGGGGGCTGACCAGCCGCTGCACATGAGAAGGGTCCAGGGAATAGTTCACATTTACATGAAAAACGTACGACGCTTACATGCTATTATCCAACTTACACGCTCTCATCAAAAGCAAAATGGCAAGTCGAGGACAATCAAAGCCTGCAATCAATGTTATGTAGAATGCAATATATCATATTGTATTACACTATATAATACATAAGGGAATACCTGAATAACTTAATTTAAAAAGAAGCCTACTATGATCTTTGCTTGGGATGACTATGGACTCACCATCTCCAGCTGCAAGTGACGGATCTTTTGGGAGGAAAGCGTGAGTTGATGAGATGAGATCATTGTGGCGACAGATCATTGCAATTAGTAATGGTTGTGACATGTTGAACGCGTGCGACCTCACCTTCTCTTGCCATGGAGAGCGGACCAAACGAAACCGTGGCCGACTCCTCTGGTTTCCCTTCCAGGGACCGAGCTGATCTCTTTCTTCTGGAGGTATTGCAGGCCTTCAACACAACGCGCAAACACCCAAAGTCGTGTTAGTTTAGAGTCGCCGTCAAAGTCAAAAACTATTCATTGTTGACCCGTCGAAACAATGTACACGGAAAGAGACTGCGTTGATTTAGCTGGTGTGAACGACTGTGACTTGCTGTACATCAGAAGCGTTTTGGTTTTTTTGCGGGAAAGGGGCGGCATCATAACTGTCGACAAATAATATCACATTCTGTCTCCTCCAACTCGTCATGTCAAGGCCTGCAACAGGCACGGCTGGTAAGCGTTTCGATTTGGCATAGTCTAATCAAATCCCCATGGATCAAATGACTGGATGGATTCTGCACTAATAAACACTGTTTCTATTTTACTTGGAAATACCCCATATCATGTTCTAAAAAGATTTTAATTTCAGGGTGCCTTGAAGGCCACTCTAATCATCTGCACTAAGATGCCATGCCATTAATAACATAACATATTAATAATATAATATAATAACATATTAAAGCTGCTCTAGGTAAGACTGGAGAGTTGGAAAGACAGAGAGCAGAAAGGAGTAGAAGAGAGCAAGATTTTGAATCTAAATAACCTCCCTCCCTCCATTTTGCCGCCCCCTTGCAATTCACGCACCTGTGATTGACAGGCAAGATGACTTACCCTGAACCAATCAGAGATGAGATGCCCTGATTGGTCAGAAATGAGCCGGGAGCTGTCCAAAATGTAAACTGGCTCACACAGAGGCAGGTGCCATCAACTCAAGACAGATTTATAGAGTATTCCACTCACTAATAGCTGGCGTGATTTGTTAAAAAGCTGCCCTTTTTAACAAATCACACCCAAAATAGCTGTTAAATCTCGCCTACAGCAGCTTTAATCCTATGTCCATAGTGTGGTTGTTTGAAGTACATGAACCTTACGTTGATCAGCTCCTGACACTTGGTGGGCTCACACAGTCTGAGTATACAGTGGAGGTAGATACTGGACTTCTCCTGGTTTCGGTGCTCCACGAAGCGGAACGCCTCAAAGTTAAAACGGGCGTTCTTGGACACGCCGTTGGTGGTGATGGACGCCTTCTCGTTCACCGAGCAGCTGGGGTGAGGACCAGGAGGAGGTTGTTTGCACACATAGCACGCTGCGTATGGTGTTTTCAACATGATGCTGCTGCTAGCAAACATACCTGATGAAGAAGTGGTGCTGCTCCGTCTGAGTTATGTTATAAGGGGTCGGCGTCGCAAAGCAGTGATCCAGAAACACAAAGAAGCTGCGGAAAGACAGAATGGTGAGAGTGGGACGAGTTAGTTAGGGTTGATAATAATCATAATAAAACACAGTAGTATAGTATAGTATCATATCACAGTAAAACACAGAAGTATAGTATAGTATCATATGGTAAAACCCAGTATAGTATCGTATCATATCATAGTAAAACACAGTAGTATAGTATCATATTATAGTAAAACACAGTGAAGTATAGTATCATAGCATCGTAAAACAATACTTACTTCCCAGTTAGGTTGACAGCCTTAACCTCCACATAGATTTTGGTTCTCAGTTGGAGTCCAGTGATAGGCACTAACAACTGATGGTTATAGTTTGTATCCTAAAAGCAAACACAAAGGATGAAAAATGCAGCCCAGCATGAATGCGGGTCCTCATAATGTAATGGCCATGCGTGTTAAGGACTTTCACCTACATTATATACGGTCATTCTCAGGGTGTCAATGAAAGTCCCGTTGTTGTCACTGGTGGCCACCGAGACTGACGACCTGACGCACAACAAAGGTGGATATGACAAAAAATAAAAAAATCATACATATTCTCTGTATTTTAACATTGTGGCTCGCTTTGACAATAATCACATTTGTATTGTATGTACGTTTCCTAGAGAAACGTTAAAAAGCGATATTGTGCCTGATATCGAATCCCTTCCAGATGTTGGGTTTAATAATAGACAGGATTACTGAGTGAGAGCTCTTTACTATGACCTCGCTCTCTATAGACTCTGCCTGGAAGGAAAGTGGGGCAGCGGCACAGTGGGGATAGCTGTCACTTTGTGGCTCCACAGATCTGGGACCAAACCCCCTCTCGGGCCCCATCTCGGTCCCCTGCCTGAGGGCGAGTTTGCAGACGACCACCCGTCACCCCCGTAATCATGTGGCTGTAAAGTGGACATGGCGAATGTAGGCTACGCTAATTGGAGACACTAGATTTCCGAGTGTACGGGCGTGTAGACGTGAACGTGGGTGGCAACGCTTGTGGTCTGCAGCTATCTTCTCCAGTTGATAAGCAGGTCATGATAACGGATGGACGGCTGGATGGATGAAGGTGTTTTTCTTCATCAAAAAGGTGAGATGAATCCCCAAAAAGGCGGGGAGTGACTCACGCTGTGATCCGAGTGTTGTTGATGAGGTACTCCAGTGGGTAGCGGCAGGAGAAGTGGTAGTAGAGGTCTGTGGCGTAGCTGATCATGCCCTGGCTGGAGCTCGGCGTGTCAATAAACCCGGTGATGACCACCGACTGGACGTTGGAGAAATCACTGAAGGGACCGGAGGGGTCCGGCATCTCGTCCACAATCTAAAAAGACAAACGGTGGAGGTACATCACATGCGTCACTTCTCACGCAGCACATGAACTCCCCGGTGGCAGGTCCCTACGGCCTCCTCCACTTTCCTCCATTTATTTAGTAGTTTAGTACTCCATGGTGAGAACATGCGGCCGTCTCTAACCTGCAGCGACTGGCGGCACGGGTTAGCCTGACTGTGATTGACGGGAAGCTCGTAGCGGATGATGGGAGGGTTCACGCTGGTGTCGATGGTGCCCAGGCAGTCAGGCGTGCTGTGTTCCCCGTTCAGCGCCAGGCCCGTGGCGTTGAAGCCCGCCCACTGGGCCGTGCACAGGTTCACGTCCAGGGTGATCATGCTGGTGCCACAGTCAACAATCAGGTCAGTGTTGTCTGGGGTTGAAGAAGAAACAAAAGGATTTGCATGGGATGAATAGGTTTCACTGTGTAAAGAAAAAAGTACAAATAGTTAAAAACAAGTACAAATGTTTTTATCCTACACAAATCTAGGAGAAAAAATATGGTAAACCATCGATGAAATATTAGTTTCTATTATATATATTAGATAGCTTAAAACACGTAAGCCAACTCAAGCTTTATTGTTTAGCATACATTACCTGGTACGCGTTCATAAATAGGCGAGCAGTTGTAGAGGGAGAGAGCGGGCCGGAGGAACACCACCACTAGGGGGAGACATAAGCGAAGCAGCATGGTGTCTGGAAGGCACACGCCACACCTGTATTTAGTGAACGACAACCGTTGATTACAATCGCGCAATACAATTACACACTGTACTATCAATACAATTTTTGGATATGTTTCTCATATATAAAATAACTATGCATAACCTTTGTTCGTTTATGTTTAAGGCGTCTTTAACTGAACTACAGACTAGTCCCACTGTGATTTGAGCAGTGATAGGTATAGTCCTACCTTGGGTGGAGGATATTTGAGCTGGAGTTTCTGTCAGAGAAGCACAGGTGTAATGAGGCTTTTATATTCCAGCATATCCCCGGAGCTCATTCCAAAGAGGTGTGACAGGTTTAAACACTCCCCCTGACAAATAGGAGACCCCGGTGAGCATACACAGGCATATACACTAAATACATTAAGCATCCTTTTGTGTGAGAAATGCGCTATATATAGAAAGAAAGTTATTATTATATATGTGTGAATATGTATGTCTATGCACATGCACAAAAATGTAAACACACTCACGGAGACACACACACACACACACACACACACACACACACACACATTACACAATACACAAACTCACACTCACACAGACACACACACACACACACACACTACACACACACACACACACACACACACACACACACACACACACTACACACACACAGAGCACACACACACCCACCCTACACACACACACACCCACCCCACACACACACACCCCACACACCCACCACACACACACACACACACACACAAACAGACACACACAAGCACACTACACACATACACACACACACACTACATTAATT
>OMNS01080150.1:0-12028 GCA_900303225.1 Laemonema laureysi
CCCGACCCTCCCAACCCAACATCTAGATCTCGTCGTTCCACAACACGCTGCACAGTCACACCTGACAGTATTAACAACGTGTCCCGTGACGGGTCATCCTGTACCTTGACCAGCTTGCCAGACCCGTCCAGGTGCACCTCCTCGGCCAGCTCGGCGCTGCCCAGCATCTCGGGGGTGAACTGGTCGATGTGGGCGATGGGCTTGGTGCCGATGGTCTGCAGATGAGGAGAAACACAACCTTGTTGTCATTCAAAGCAGCAAGACCTTCAGAACGTTTACTTGTGGTTATATCAGTTTGGTATCGAGCTCCTGCTCCAGTGCTCCCGCAGGCTGCCGTTCACCGACCGGCCACAGGGGGCAGTGATGAGTACATTTAAAATCACTTTTAGGACTGGCCTGAAAGGGACAGCCAACATGTTACTGTCCTGACATGACATGTAACTGGCCCAGGGACACCTGGGACCCCTTATCGTTGACCCCTGACCTTCCTGCAGTGAGCACGCTACAGGAGAGGCTTACCTTACAGATGAACTCAATCTCCTCCCTCTCCACATCCTTCACCACCATGATCTTCATCTTGTTAAGGAAGTGCAGTGCCAGGTCACTCATGGCATCTCTGTGGACCAAGTTTTGGACATGAGGATGAGCTCTCTAGAAGCCAAGACACACCAGAAGATAAACCAGAGTCTGGAGACAACCAAGAGGAGATGGACCACCCAGAGTCTGGAGACAACCAAGAGGAGATGGACCACCCTGAGTCTGGTCCATCTCCTCTTGGTAGAGCACCAAGGAGACCAGAGACCATCACACTGTGAGCTCATTTAGACCATGTTGAATTCTGTTAATCATTACACAGTTCCAGAGTGTGTGTGTGTGTGTGTGTGTGTGTGTGTGTGTGTACCTGAGGACAGACTTCTGGATGAGCAGGACATTACAGCCGGCCTTCTTGACCTGCTTCACCAGGTTGAGGATGTAGGCCCTCTCCTCCCTCAGGACCCGGTCCATCTGGGCATAGTCAGACACCACGATCTGGTTGTCCATCTACACACACACACACACACACACACACACACAGACAGACCAGACTGTGACGACAGAACTGAGCCAATGGTGCAACAGCAGACCTTCGCCTGGTAGCTGGTGTCACAGAGCATGACGCCTTCCCCTCAACACTGTAACCTTCCTGGAAACACTCCAGACTTGACGCATGTTCAAGTACATCCGTGCAACACAATGAGCACTAAAACAAACCAACCCTAAACTTCCCCATCAGCTGTTTTTCATATGGCACAGAAATGACAGAACAGAGACAGAGAGCGCCGTTGGACGTGTGCCTTCATGTCATCAGAGGGAGTGGAGGGGAGGCGCTACACCGTCAGACTGGAGGACAGTCTGTCTCCCGGGTCAGTAGTCACACCTCTCAGGGGGTCAGATGAGCGGTAGCAAGACGGGAAGCAAGGACACGATAAACATGGAGATACGGTTCATTATGTCCCTGTTATGCTAATGACGATGTACACCCTACTGGACATGGACTGTACAAAATATGGACGTAGCGTTGCCTGCTAAATTAAGTGTAGGGTTTAAATCAGGGGACCAGGGAGTTTTCTATTCGTTATGTGACTCACGTCGGTCTTGGGAGGGGAGAGACAGAACTGGATGAGCCCGATCTTGGCCTTCTCCACACGGGTCACGCTGGTGGCCACCTTCTGGGTCAGAACCAGGCCCTCCACCATCTCACAGTCGTCAATGGTCCCTCTAAAACACACACACACACACACACACACACACACACAGTGGGTCACATTAGTCCTCAATACAAGGAAACACACAGTGGTAGTCCACACCAATTCGTCCATCCTGGTTCTGGTTCAGATCAGCCCGAGGTTCAGTCCAGCCTTTGCCAAAGTAATGTAATGAATAAAAACCAGTTACCCAAGCTTCTTGACCACGTTGATGTCGTGCAGGTCGACGCTGGTGGCCGTGGCGGGGTCGATCACCCTCATGACGGCATCCACGCTCATGGGCGCCAGCAGGCTGGAGTACTGGGACACCACCTTGGAGCACAGCGAGGTGGTGGCGCTGTTCAGCAGCGTCTCGCGGTCGCTAAGCTGCACCGGGGAGCTCATGTCTGTCAGGACCTCCACCCCCCGGCCCACCGCCTTCTGGAAGGACTCGGAGATGGTGGTGGGGTGGATGCCTGCGCACACGCACACACAAATACAATATGTACTTATACTGGATTAATAAACTGGATTCATTCTGTTCTGTGGGAAGAATGGGACCAAGTGGGTGGCAATCAAAGTGTTTGTCGAACTAAATCCTTCTAGACGTGTGCCATCATGTCATGGGAGGCAGTGGAGGGGAGGCCACTGCACCTTCAGACTGAGGGACAGTTTCTGTGTCCTGGTTCAGTAGCCACACCTCTCAGGGAGTCAGAGGAGCGGTAGTAAGACAGGACATGTCTTGTGGTGCATGTTGGTACCTTTCTGCAGCAGCCTGGAGCAGGAGTCCAGCAGAGCGCCGGCGATCACCACCACAGAGGTGGTGCCGTCTCCAGCCTCCACGTCCTGCGCCTTGGACAGCTCCACCAGCTGGAAGGGGGCAAAAGCACATCAACACTCAGTTCACCAGCCAGTCAACACTCAGTTCACCAGCCAGTCAACACTCAGTTCACCAGCCATTAATGTTGACATCAACGATGTGGAACGTACCATCTTGGCTGCGGGGTGGAGCACCTGCATCTTCTTCAGGATGGTGGCTCCGTCATTAGTGATGGTGACATCACCCTTCTCGTCCTGGATCTGAAACGCAACACTTTGAGTTCACTTCCTCTTGTGGAGTCTTGCAGAGGTTATATGATCAAGATCTGAACGCTGAATATACTGACCATCTTGTCCATCCCCTTTGGTCCCAGACTGGTTCTGATGGCATCCGCGACAGCTGTAAACAGTGTATGTACAGTTTCATCGATATCAGCATCATTCGACATCCTGTTAAGGGCATCTTGTTGTCAGACCTCCATGGTCTTATTAAATTAATGACACTACTGCCAACTGTCAAGTTGACAGTGAAGGCATACAAGTACGCCTTTAAAATGACAAGCTATCGTAGCGCCTGTGCTAAAATCACTAAATAGGGCTAGTCTAGTACTGGGTTAGGGCTAGTCTAGTGCTGGTGCTGCTGGGTTAGGGCTAGTCTAGTGCTGGTCATGCTGGGTTAGGCTGGTCTTGCTGGGTTAGGACTGGTCCTGCTGGTCTAGTGCTGGTCATGCTAGGTTAGGGGTGTGTCATGCTGGGTTAGGGATAGTCTGGTGCTGGTGCTGCTAGGTTAGGGCTAGTCTAGCGCTGGGCATGCTGGGTTAGGCCTGGTCTTGGTGGGTTAGGGCTAGTCTAGTGCTGGGTTAGGACTGGTCCTGCTGGTCTAGCTGGGTTAGGACTGGTCCTGCTGGTCTAGTGCTGGTCATGCTAGGTTAGGGGTGTGTCATGCTGGGTTAGGGCTGGTCTTGGTGGGTTAGGGCTAGTCTAGCGCTGGTCATGCTGGGTCATGTGCATCTTGCATTGTCACAGCATCACTTGATCTTAGCACGGACTGTTAGCATAGCCTCAGACGCGCTACCAGCCGCAGTGGCAGCACCGAACCTTACAAATGCGAGAACTGTACCTTTTCCTGCAGAAATGTTACTGTAGCGGATCTGGGCCGGCTTGTCGCGGTCCACGTACGCCCCTCCTTTGTTTCTGCCTCCACTCGGGGCTTTTGGTGCCATCATTGCTTCGGGCATCGTGAGTGATATTCGTCTGGAACTGTTAACAAAACTCTAGAGGTGGGCTCAGATGTACCCCGAGGTTCCGATGTTGCTCCCCTGGTTCGGATGCCGTTAGATTCTGTCTTCACTCCTCACCGACCAGAATGTTCCAGAACTATTACCCGCGACACGGCGGGAGAAAGGACCCGCCTGGTGGTGGCGCCCGGCGATGACGCGTTTTAGTAGTCTAGAAATGTGCCATGCGGTTGACATGTGCAAATTGATTCAGTAGCAAACCCGCTGCAAACAAGACAGTAGGAAATCGTTTCTGATTTAATGTTATTTTGATTCGTACGTGTCCTGTGTGTCGTGTAATACGTAGCAACGTGTAGAAAAAAAGTTTGAAATAAAGCCGTGCGTGTGACATGTAAAGATGCCAGGGCTGTAGTTCACATCTTAGCTCATTGTTTTGTCCACTAAACGACAACACTGGTGTCTCCGCTGGCTTCGGTGGGATGATATTGTAGCCTTGCACCACTCATCTGGTAGGTGGTGCAACTCCACCTGGCTGCATCTACACACTGCACTTATGAGCGCTTTGATTAAAAAGCAAATACGATGTATGTGGGAGATTATATGCTGCTCGAAGCTAATCTTCTTGATCACATATTTAGGTCATATATGATGTTGTTGTAGGACCATGCTGGTGTTATTATACATGCAGGTGACATTTCAGTGGCTGTATTTCTGGTGTTGGGGGCAATAGACTGAATATCGGAGTTCATATCATATGAATAATATAATTGGACCATAACATGTACACACCGCTGGACGTGTCTATGGTGAGCACTACTGTGAGCAATACGTGGTACTGGATGAATGACAATAGGAGCCACTGAAATATGAGCACTTGAGTGTCTGGGTTATTAAAAAATATTATTATATCCATAAGATGCACTATTCCTGTATCGGCAGCTACCGCAAACTGTTGCTATACAACACGTTTGTGCGTTCCAGTTTGGATCTATATTAGTTGTGTTTTGTAAACAATACAACTGATTCTTATTGTTCTTCATGTTCTCCAGAGCTCTGTGGAGAACATGCTTCCCCTGAAGGAGAAGGACAAGCCCGTCGTCCAGAAGCTGCTCTCTGCTGGCTGCTGTGCGCGCTGCGTCCTCCGGTTCTGCTGCGTTCTCGTCCAGTCGCTGTACAGACAGCCCTGCCAGGTGGGCCACCATGGGGGTCATGTTGGTCATGTGACTACCCTTGATCAGGAGTGGGAGTGTCCACCCAGATGTATGATGGATAGATCTAGTTGATCAGTGATGATCCCTAATGCTAATAAACGTTCCAAACAAACCATCATTGTGTGAAGCTACTTGGTATTCCCTACATCGTTGTCCTGGTATCGATGTCCTCACCTGTTGATGACTTTTTTTCGTTGAGAGAACTGCAGGAACATTTAAACTTTAGTATTCTATAAATTTGCCATGCAGATAATGTGCAAATCTGGTTCCACAACCAACCTGGTTCAGTCCAGTAGCAGCCCAGCAGAGCTCCACTATGTTCTGATCTGTGTCTCTCGGGGTCTACTTTTCCATCCAGGACACCTTGAAGCAACTCCAGGAGTTTGTCAGTGATTTGGACAGCAACAAACCCAGTGAGTCCACAGCGGTACCAGAACCACATCCAGCAGGAGGGGACCAATCCCATGATCCACCAGCAGCAACGCAGGGCGCAGATGAGAGCGAGCAAGGAACCAGCGCAGCGCCAGAACCGGCCGACGACCCGCCAAAGAAACGCATGAAACTGGACGACGGTTTGAAAGGTTCTGATGGTTCTAAAGATGCTGAGGCTCCGCCGGCGCCGGGCATCTGCGTGGTCTGCCTGGGGGTCCTACAGGAGTACTGCAGTGGAGACCATGCCAGGAAGGTGCGGTCCAATCAGAACCTCTCATCTATAGTCACATGATGTCTCCCAAGAGACGACATGTTGTACGAGTACGAGTTCCAGTGTTTGATTGGTTGTCCTGCAGGTGGCCGAGGCGGTGAGGACAGAAGACTACCACTTTGACACCATCGTGCTGTCAGTGTCCCTTCCTGCCCAGCTCTGGGTCAGAGAGGTCAGTAGTCAGAGAGGTCAGACAGGTCAGTAGTCAGAGAGGTCAGTAGTCAGAGAGGTCAGACAGGTCAGTAGTCAGAGAGGTCAGACAGGTCAGACAGGTCAGTGGTCAGAGTAAGCTGCTGTAGGTAAGATTGGAGAGTTGTAAAGAGACTAGACTAGATGTAGACCACCCAAAGATAGCTGGGAGTGTCTAAAATGAAAATGGTCTCAGAGGCAGGCGCAGTCAGTCTGAACAGTTAACGCATTTCACTCACTAGTACTATACACTCACATTTCTACCAGTGACGCTCAAATGATACATTTTTAAGTCGCTGGTTCCTAACATTTTTTAGACCCTAATTTTAGTTCTGCTAATTCTTGCGACCGCAACGTCTGACATTGTTGTGCTTCATCATGAGGCAGTCATTAAATATCTACAGCTTCTGAATCATGAGGCAGTCATTAAAGAGCTACGGCTTCTGAATCATGAGGCAGTCATTCAATATCTACAGCTTCTGAATCATGAGGCAGTCATTCAATATCTACAGCTTCTGAATCATGAGGCAGTCATTAAATATCTACAGCTTCTGAATCATGAGGCAGTCATTCAATATCTACAGCTTCTGAATCATGAGGCAGTCATTCAATATCTACAGCTTCTGAATCATGAGGCAGTCATTCAATATCTACAGCTTCTGAATCATGAGGCAGTCATTCAATATCTACAGCTTCTGAATCATGAGGCAGTCGTTAAAGAGCTACAGCTTCTAAGCCAGTAATGTGGATGATTTCTCTGTGCTTCATTTTACTCAGCATTCCTGTTGGCTCCACCTGAAGAAGGAAATGAGGTCAGTGTTGGATCAGTTCCATCAGGTTGTTGCAGTGGGAACAAACAAAGCCTTTCTGTAGTTGTTTTGTTGACTTTTGCCAATTTTCTCCTGTTATTTTTTCTTAATTTTTCTATATTTTCATTGCCTTGAGGCTCGGTTTGTGTTGTGTATTGCGACTTGCATCCATGCTATTCCTTCTTCTATAATCTGGAGCTGAGCGATCGTAACAGGATCATGTTGTCATGTTCCTGTCCGCTAGGGAGAAGTGCATGACTCGGGTGAAGGACGACATCGTCCTGGTGAAGGAAGCCTTCAAGTGGTCCCTGCAGGGACTCATCGCCAAGGAGCTGGGGGGCGTGGCCGTGGTCACCAGGGTAACGCGACAGACTGTATCTCTACTCGACCTTAACTGTCGATAATGTTTACATTTTTCTTTCTTTTTAATTATATTACAATCCTGTATTGTCTGCTGTGACGTCCACGTTTGTTTCTGGGATGAATGATGTTATGTTGTCTTATTATTTCCATGTGGGAGCGAGACAGGAACTCAGGAAGAGGTAGAGCAGGTCACCTGAGAGCTGGAGTGTTGCTAGGGTTCATATTCTTGTCTTGTCTTTGGTCATCTTTCAGAGTTCGTTTGAGGTCGGCATGGAGTTCAAACACACCGCAACGGACAGCGACTGCCATTTCCTGTGAGTCCTGATCACTGAGAAATAGACTCCGGTCCTCTAGGAGCAAAGGGTCAGAGGGTTTCCAGATGCATGTACTGAGGTTACAGGACAGCAGAAGAGACTGGAGGTTCCTTTGGAGTATTAGCCTCATCCTTTTCTGGCCTCTAGTGGCCAGAAGTAAACAAATGCACCTTTAAATTTCTTGGTGAAAAGAGTTTTACGTTGACGTCGGAGGATTATGAAGTGATACATCGTTCCCTCCTGTTCTCCACAGTGCAACAACATGTCCAGACTGCTTCAGACCCACCAAGAACAAAGATGTGAGCTAACTCTCCCGACTCTCTCTCTAGGATTCGCAGAAGTTGAAACGATGCACAAGTCATGTCATCACTACCTATGTTTAACATAACATTTAGTTAAGCCAACTTTGTGAAAAGATTGTTGTGGAATCATAGTGCATTCTTTTAGTCTATTATTATGCTAACACACCTTCCTGAAGCTGTGATCTGAGTTGTGTTGGATTCCAGAGCAGCCTGCTCAGATCACTCTCATGTTGTCTGTAGTCGGTGTTCACCAGGATGGCAGTGGTCAAAGCTCTGGAGAAGATACCCGACAGCAAGTTCCTCATGTAAGCCAAACGCTCTTGGGTGTATTTCTATTGGTCTCCTCATTGTTCAGCTGTATTTGTATTGGTCTCCACACTGTTCAGATGGTTTTCTATTGGTCTCCTTATTGTTTCAGACACTACCCAAGTCCTCCGGGCCGGCCCACTAGCAGCTGTACCTCGCAGGACATCCAGTGTCTGCACACGTCCATCTTCGTGGCGGGTACGGTCCTACACAACTCACCGTTTACACCTGATCTACTGCCTCACCCACAATGCACAGCCACACCGCAACGGATGTTTTTCAAAAGAGATTTTCCTAAAATTCCACAGATGTTGAATTGTAGTTTAATTTAACCTCGTTCCCAGGCGTTTTCATCTCACAAGGTAGAACGCCTGGAGGTGGATGCTTCGAATCTGCGGGTAGTGGCGAGAGAGATGGAGAAGGAATATGAATTAGACAAACATCCGAAACATGCAACAGAAACAGATATCTCTCCCTTGGGGGTTGCATTAGTGTCTGTATTAGTGTTTCACCAGAGGCTGTTAACTGAAGCTGCTAGATGCTATCCCATCATACTCGGCACCCGGCCCTAGACTACGTCTCATGAGGTATCGTTCTTCTTCTGCGTGGTGTCCAGGGAGGTACAACAAGTACTCTCGCAGCCTGTCCCAGACCCCCTGGATCATCGATGGGCGCCGGATGATGGAGTCGTCCGTGGAGGAGCTGATCGCTGAGCCCCTTGCCAACTCCTTCCGGGCCAAAGGTCAGCCCCCCTAACCCCCCCCCATCTGTGAGGATGTTACATTCCAACCAACTGTGGAAGGTGGAGGTCGGCCATCTTGTATCTGGTTACTAAGTGTATAAACTGTTTCCAGGATTTAATTTTTCCTCTTCTGGGAGAGAGGATGTGGACGTTCGGACGCTTGGAAAAGGTAAAAAGAGAAGAGAGTCTGTTATTATTATTATGACGCTGATGATTATTATTAGTATCATTATTAGTATCATTATTAGTATCATCATTATTATCATTATTAGTAGTAGTAGTAGTAGTATGATTACTACTTATTATACTACCGCTGAGTAGAACTGTGATGATGTCATATCCTGCTTGACAGGACGTCCCTTTGCCATGGAGCTGCTGAATCCTCATCGCTCCAGATTCACCAAGACAGAGATGAAACAGATACAGGAGGTACACACACACAGACACACACACACACACACACACACACACACTGTGGATGTGCAGTTTATCATCATCACCAACCTCCTGTAACTTTCTAGACCATCAACACGTCTTCAGACAAGATCGCCGTCAGGGATCTGCAGATCGTCACTCGGTAAGGAGAGATGTTACATCAAGTCCCTCTTCACACAGCTGGAGACCCAGACCCCCAGATTCATACCTAGATACCCCCATAGACCCAGACCTTAACCCCCAAACTCAAATCTAGAACCATAGACCCAAGAGACCCATAGACCCCAAGGCATAAACCCATAGACCCAGGAGATCCAGACCCAGAGACGCAGGTCTTGGCTAGACCTGACAGCGGACCTGTGTTCCTAGGGAGTGCATGGGCCACATGAAGGAGGGTGAGGAAGAGAAGACCAAGTCCTACACCGCGCTGGTCTGGACCCAGAAGGCCATTGAGAAGGACGACATCGTCTTCCTTGACGACATCAAGGTGAGCATCACCACCATCACACAATCAGGGTTTCCATAGAAACCCTGACTCCTGTTCACATGGAAACCTTGAAGCCCTACGGGCAGACGTTGAGGAGGTTTAAACAATAAACAAAATGGAGGTGGCAAAAAAAATGACTTTCTTTTATCGCCAAGAATGAATTTGTTTTGAAAAGGAGAAAGTTATTCACACCTTAGTGAGGACGTAGTTGTTGATGTCCCAAGTCCTTGGATTGACCTCTGACCTCTGTCCTCCAGGAGCTGACCCTGGACCAGAAGACCCCTCTGAGGGTCCTGCACCGGCGTGCGCTCGCCGTCCGCCAGCGGGTCATCCACAGCATGAACGCCCGCTTCCGCGACCCCCACCACTTCTACCTGCGCCTCAAGACCCAGGCTGGCACGTATCCTCCACCTGCAGGCTGGGTACCCCGCGAGCTTCATTAGTTAAACATGGACTTCCTGAGTTAACGCATAGATCAGTTAATTTAGCCCCGTTCACCAGGTCTGAGCTCGTCTGCCGTCAGACTTTAGATATTAATCTATGTGATTTGTGACATCTTGCTCAAGGATGCTAACAGGTTAGGCTGTGGATATAAAGGTACTGAACCCAGTACCTCGTCTGGGAGTCAAACACCCTAAACACTCCGCTAACCTAAAGTACCGCGACTAATCTTTTTAATGTCAATTGTTAAATGTGTGATATCTTAAAGCACATTTTGTGAGGGCATATCTTGGTTCAATAGTAAAACGTTCCTCCTCTAGAAGAGGATGGTGTTTAATGGCTCTACAGAAGAGTGTGTTTAACTGACCTTAACACAGAGAACCAGCTACATCAAGGAGTTTGTGCACGGAGACTTCGGCCGCACAAAACCGAACCTGTGTCAGCTGCTGAAGATGGACACGGACATTCTGGAGCTCGATGTGGAGGTTGGACATTTTCTAACCAATAAGGATAAAAGGGGAAACCTCGGTTTCCACAGAAAAATCCCGGGAAAAGTTGAAGTATTGACATCATTGGTCCGATTTGGCGGACGCAAATCCTGGACAGATGACGTCAATGGTCCAACTTTTTTTTCCCTGGAAAACTGTGAAACTTTCCAGGAGTTAATGTTGAAGATGTTTTTTCACATTGTGCGTATGAAGCAGTACTCTTGTATTAGAAAATGGCTGACCGTCACGTTCCTGAAGGGTTAAATGAAACACTCCAGAATTAAATGAAGCATTTTTGTGTTTGTGTTTCCTCAGTCTGTGGATGTGGACTGGCCCCCTGCCATACCAGAGTGACAAGCCCACCCCATGGACCAGATGAGGGCGTGGCTTCCTGCAGTGACCAACCCTACACCACCACCACTTCCTGTTCAATCTGCTTAAAACCACATTCAGATCCTAAAGTCAAACTACAGGGAGAGCGCTCAACACAACTACGGCCTCTGATCGGCTCAGAGTAGTGAGGTCACGCGGCACCAACCTGGACCAATCAAAAACCACTTGTGAGTCACCAGAGAGGGCGCTGTCCTGTGTTTGATTTGAGTGTTGGGTCCGTCTTCAAGGACACGGATGACTTGGTCATAGCTTTTTTTTTTAAATGTAAAAAATGAAGAGGGAAATCGAATTAGTCAGTTGAGTTAAATAACGTGACCACTGGTCATTAGCAACAGCTACAGGGCTTAAGGGTAGTTAGGGTTAGTTAGTTTCCGTTTGATATGAGGACTTTAGTAGTAACATTTGAGTTGCAGTAACATCATTAGGGAGACCAGTGCTTCAACAGGGTCATACTGCAGGCTTTCGTTTTGTCAGGTCCTGAAACTTAGTTTAGCACTCATTTTCACACGCATACTTTTCTTTTAGCGTTCCTCGAAGCTCGTCTTCAAGTGGGCTTTCAGTTGTTGGTCAGTAGGCCTGTAGGTCAGTAGGTCGTGTGGTCTGTACGGTGCATGCGTCTCAATAAACAACTCAACTCTGATGCTTGTGAAATGAGTCAAATTATTCCAGCGTTTAACAATGTGATGAGAACTGTACTACAGTACCCAGCATGCCCTGCAAACGACCAGATGCAGTGTTTAGTGTGTGACGGTTGCACGCCTGCCGAGCTGTCAATAAAGTTAATGTTTAGTACAAAATCAAACAGGTTCAGATTTTTGGTTTCACAAACGGGAACATGAGCACCACAAAGCTGAATGAACTTTAACGGGTAAACCCTGTTTTAGCAGAACCTTAATGGGTAAACCCTGTATTAGCAGGAGAACCTTAACGGGTAAACCCTGTCTTAGCAGGAGAACCTTAATGGGTAAACCCTGTTTTAGCAGGAGAACCTTAACGGGTAAACCCTGTCTTAGCAGGAGAACCTTAATGGGTAAACCCTGTCTTAGCAGGAGAACCTTAACGGG
>OMNS01080165.1:5000-11382 GCA_900303225.1 Laemonema laureysi
ACTGGATTACACCGCAAGTATTAGTTGTGATTATTAAAGTTGACCCGTTTGTTTCAAGCGTTCACTTAGAAGCCTGCAGTTAGTAGGAGCATAAAGGAAACATTTAAACAATGTACAAATTGATTCAAACGTACAAAACTTTGATTACAAATGTTAAACCTGCACCATGTATGTTTTACCATTGGCAACCTCTAGTGGCTTGAGTAGTAGCTAGAGTTAATAGCTGTATCGTTTTCAGACGACAGTTTACTGTTGACTAACAGTAACTTGACGTGATCTGTTGGACCCCCCGATCGAAAGCGCCGGACTCCTCGGCAGCACTGATGGAGCAGAGAAGGAATACTGAATCCCAGCTGAAGTCCTTGGTATCTCTGAGGCCCGATGGGAGCCAGACGACATGTTCTGCGCGAGGGTGGAGCTCATCGGACAACATGTTCTCCATGTGTGGCTCTTCTTACCCAAACAAATGCTCTCTTTAATGTTAGTCATGGTTCCCACCAAAAAACCTCCACCGTGCTTTAAAAAGAAATATAAAAAATGTCCGTCTCCCTTTCTCCACCGACGTCTTGACTTAAGGACGTCTGAACTCGTGACCTTGAG
Organism: Laemonema laureysi; assembly: GCA_900303225.1. Classification (NCBI taxonomy): domain Eukaryota; kingdom Metazoa; phylum Chordata; class Actinopteri; order Gadiformes; family Moridae; genus Laemonema; species Laemonema laureysi. Next base: position 5,601 of record OMNS01080165.1, read on the forward strand.
ACCACACTCGGCGGGCCCCAGCGTCCACATGGGGGGGGATCCCCCTTTGTGATGGCGCTCCAACACAGGGCAGCTGTTGTGTTTCCACATCAGACATCTTCACACTTGACTGATCTCTCTCTCCTCGGCATCAGTCGGTGTGTGTGTGTGTGTGTGTGTGTGTGTGTGCTCGACATGATCTTCTAAAATTGCCTCTCATTTTTTTTCGGGTTCTTCCTCTCTCCCAGCATCTCTCCTTGGATCTCCTTAACATCTTCCTCCAGCTCTTTGAAGTTTGTAATAAAGCGAACACAGAGTCACTGGCCAGTTCCCTAGCAATTAACTGTGTTGGTTATATTCTATTGCGTGATGTGAGTTCACAGAGAGCTGTTTGTCTACCGGGGAGACGACAGAGGGCCCCTTTAGTGCTGCCCTGACAGGGTTTCGTTTTGTCAACAAACAACACAGACGAGATCTCATAGTTGTGAGGTCACAACAGTGGAGTAGGCATCACCTGCAGGACAGCAGATGTTCTCAGGTATTTTTTATTTTAACTTCATGTTATTCGCTTGAATTCATTAATTCATAATTTAACAGTTCAAAACCAATTCAACATGTCCCTTCCTTCGCCTCTTTTAGGATGAATAACAGCAAAAACACAACATTTTATATTAAACTATAAAAAACAATAACAATAATATGTGTACATATTTTATGTTCCAAATGTTGCTTATCCAAACAACACGGCAATAATAAGTGAAATAGCACAAAAGTTGTGTAAACCTAGTGTTTGCTGCTCCCCAAGACAAGTCAAGACACTTATTTTTCGACAGGGAACAGTGGAGTAGGTTTGGTCCTGGCAGTCAATCTCCATAACTCATACCAGACAAGCACTGTAATTCTTTGCGGTGAAGTTAAGTACTTGTTGGTCACATGACGTCCTCGGTCTGGCCAACAGACCAGAGATGTATAAGTGTTAAGATGATATCTCATTAAAAATAACTGGCTGGTGTACGCAGTCTTTTAAAATATTAGGTTGGGGACAATAGCCTTTTATTCCCTATTATGTCAGTTGTGAAATCTGTTTTTGGTGCGGTTTTTACCTTTAGCTTTTTTAGTTAGCTAAACTATGACCACCTGGTTCAATGTGACACCAAACCAACGGTCTAACGGTCTATTATTTGGTTGTTTTCAGTATAGATCATGAAATGAAAAAGAACAATGAAGATGCATGTGCTTGCAGATGCTTGCAGAACATTTCTCCCGATGTTTATCCCGATGCATCTAGTGTTTCAACTCAGCTACAAGTGCTACATTGTATTGTACAATGTGTCAAATGGTCTCCAGGAGTTATGCCCTAATAGATAGAGTGATAGATAGAGTGAGGTCACTCTATCCACATCAAATGGAAGCCAGTTCAGCCTATACCCAGATGGCTAGTTTTAAACCACAAATAAACCCCAATGTTAAGCTTTCATAAGGGCCATTCTATATGAAACCAGAGTTGCCGGACACAAGAGCAGTACCTGACACATCTAGACAAAATGTGAAAACGATGCGCCATATAGTTTTAAGAGGGACACACATCATTTGTCTTCCCTCATTTAGGGTCAGAGCAACACTGGGATGGCGCATCAAATTGTACCAAAGAAAATGAAAGAAACACAGATAGGAAGAAGAGGGAGGACAATGAAGGAGACACTATGTCTGAAAGGCAAGTGGATCTGCTAGCTAGCTATAATTCATCACAAATTCTTCCCTGTCTATAACTGAGTGCTTCAATGGTTTGAAGCCTCTGCTATAGATTACCTGGATCCTGCATGTAAAGTTCTTTGTCAATTACTTTTAAGGATGGCGACAAAACTATTTATCATACACATGACACATGCAATGGTTTTGAATCAAAACAGCTTATTTGTATATGTTTAGTCTATTTTAACATCTTAGCCTCTACCTAATCGGAATATTTTAAGTGTGACCTTTTATTTTACTATTTTATTCAGTCCACAATAGTTGCCTTCAAGGCAGAAACTAACATCGCTGGAACATCCCCCCTCGTAGAAATATCTCCATGCTATTATTTGCGAACTTTTGAGAAACATCGAGATCTGGGAGTTTTTTTCTTCTTTTTTTAGAAGCTGTGCTGCACGTTCCGGCTGGCACTGTTTCAGAACATCTGTCTTGAACTGAATGAACTAAAAAGCCTCTTTAGATCTGTGTGGGTAGATGAGATAGGATCTGGGGATGCATTGCTTGCTCTGTGGGCAATGACAATTCAAACACCAGCGGCCGTGCTATGTTTGCTATCGCCAGAATGTCCATCATTCTCTTCAAAAAAAACCCGGGTCTTGTTTTGTGCCAAAAACGTGGTTCTGGAAAGGTGTAACAACCAGCGTTGAGCTGCTCCTAGAAACCTGCTAACATCAAGACGTTGTGCAACTGAAAATGTCTTGTATCGCGTTGTGGGCAAAATGTTCTTGTAAAGACCTTGTCAGTTACTTTGTCATTGTTATTTACTGTATGATATTCTAATGACATAACGTGTCCTCCGAGCACGTTAAATATGTCTTTAATTCAATGCATGGATACCTAAGTGCGCTCCATGTTATAATAGCTTGTTGGAATGGACCGGCTTTTAGCAGAAATGACTGAATCGCCATTTCATTGTTTGAGTGTGTCTGTCTTACATTATGTTCCCTCTAAAACGGACTTGGTTCCTTGTAGTTCATTCTTAGGAAGGCACCGCGCGCACGCACACGCACATGCACACACGCACATGCACACGCACACACACACACACACACACACAAATGCATGCACGCACGCACACACGCACACACATGGTTAGTAAGAGCAAACATTTGAGTAAAATATGAACATGGAAATTGAACAATTTCCAGTTGTGAGAAACCTTCGGCCTTCGACTGGACAAAGAGTTTACAATGATACTTGTTTGATAACTGATATTGGTGTGTATGAGATATTTCATCTCATTGAGTTGTGAATGGGATGTGTGGCTTCCCAATACTACATGTCTGATTGACCCTCGTCTGGGATCCAGTCCTACTGTGTGCACAGTACTGCACCACCTCTGGGGGGGGGACAGAGCCTGGGCCACAAACCAGAAACTGCAAGGAGTAAAGTTTCCTGTTTCATTCCTTCATTACGGAGATATTCTACCAAAGAAAACTCATTTGCGAGTGGATGAAGCTTCCAGAAGGGGATTTTAATTTGTGTATTTCTACAGCGGCCAGTCTACACAATGTTGATTTGACACTTCTTTTTTTTTTTTTTACAGTTTACTGCTGGCTGCATTTGTGTTGTCAGTTATGTGCTTACAGATCCCCGCCTCCAACTAAAATTGGTCGAAAATAATATGAAGCGAAAGAAAGTGAAACGCCCCCCGTTCACCCAGATTTCAGTTTGTCTGCCGTCAGGTTTTAGATGTTAATCTAAAGTCTCATTTGTGAGACTAGATCAACGCGGACACGGTGTTGCTACAGCGGTGTGTTTCTAAATGTCCTACAGGTATAAACATGAGCAGAAACACTTCACTGTGGGCCACAGTATCAGCGAGAGGCTTCTGACGGTCGGTCTGTGTTTTAGGATCAGTGGCGCGATCGCAGCGGTGCAGGGAAAGGTTTGAATACATGCGTTATTAAATATTTACTTCCAGTTGTCTCGTTGGTTTGGTCCTTTGTACAACATAGGGGCTGTCATATTGTAGATCCTCTGTTGGAAATCTCTTCCATTACATGTCACACCGGTACAAGCGCAGGTTCATCACACGTTGCACAACTTTTCCATGGGTAAGGCTGTGTGTGTGTGTGTGTGCATGAGGTTGTGTGTGTTCATGCGTGAGGTGGTGTGCATGCCTATGTGCATGTGTGTGCTTGCATGCATGTGCGTGTGTGTTGTGTGCATGTTGGTGCGGGCCTAAGGGTGCATTCATGCGTGTGTGTGTGTGTGTGTGTGTGTGTGTGTCACCCATCAGCATTATTTACACCTTTCCACCACTGACGCACACAATTACACTAAGAAGGCCCGTCGGTGCTCAGCCCAGCACTACTGCCTCAGACTCACACCGAGGTGTCCTGCGTAGATTCTGGAAGGGCTCAATGTTTTGAAAAACATTTTCAACTTCCCTTGTTGGTTGTACTTCTCAGTCCATAAATACAAAAACATTTGAATGAGTCTACCTACTAAGTCAGTGAATATCATTTGATCTTCAACCAGATTGCACCACTATATCAAACCACTCATGGGAACTAAACAAAAGCAGACAGGATGTAGGCCTCTTCTGAATGGTATGTAGTGTTCTACTACACAACAACCGACATAGAGAGACGCTCAGCGGCCCTGATAACCCCTGATGTACTGAGTGATGGTAACATCTAACACTCCACGCATTGTTGCCTGAAAGATTAAGTATGAAATAAATGTGTTCATTCCCACAGAAGGCCCTTCTGGCCCTGGAGGCAGCGCAGGACAGGCTCAGACACCCACTGTGGTGGTAGGAAGTGTGTTTGGAATTCACATCTCCTGGGGAAGATGATGTCCAATGGAGCGAATCAAATCGTCAAATCATTTTCATTTGTTTTTTCGCTGACTTTTTAGAGTTCTATCCGTCTGTCCCAGAAGCCTTTCGTGGTTGATGTCGTGTTTTGTCCCTTGAGTTCCCCTCACCTCTGTGTCGTTTCAGAGTGACCAGCTGTCGGAGTGTCCTCCAGACGGTGTCCTCCTGTCTCTCTTCTCTCTTTATCTCCTGTTCGGAGATGAACACAAGCGCTTCAAGACTTTGTCTGGGCGAAGCGAATATCGAACGCAACTGATAACCGCTGAAATGGCTTCTGTACAGTTATCCTTTATACTGGCAGGCCACTCGATCTGCAGACAGTAGATCCTGATCTACTGTGTCCCCCCACATTGTGTGGGATGTTCATTTCTGAATGATGTAAGGAATGTAAAGTAAATCCCCAAACAGAAATAATTATTTCTTTGACGTTGTGAGTATCACGTTGCTCATTTTGGACCATAACTCATTCTGACTAAAACGCTAAATAAAGTATATAACTCAATATAACAATACGTTGACAAGGCGTAAACACACAAATGCATCTGATAACATGATGCTGAGAACACACAGACAACTGCACACTTAACAGCTCATCAACACAATCCCATGCAAATCAAGATTAACTTCAATTACCGCTCTGACCGCCGCTAAGGTCCCTCAGACAACAGTTCATGCATACAGACACACACACACACACTCAGACATACACACACACACACACACACACATGACTGTTTTCGGGGTGCACAGCTGGTATTGATATCACGGTGGCTTGGTGAGTGGAGGTCCCGTCGCACGCCACCCACTCCCCCTATGTGTGTGTGCGTGTGTGTGTGTGTGCGCGTGTGTGTGTGACCGGCTCTAATGAATCCCATTCACTGAATCATGCGATACGCAGCAGCGCTGGCAGCTCCACCAGTGCTCTGACTAGCATGCTGCTCACCACCTCCCAGCAGACATTAAACCTCTCTCACCGAGGATGTGCTCCACAGGGGCTTGTTTGGTGCCGTCTCTCTCTCTCTCTCTCTCTCTCTCTCTCTCTCTCTCTCTCTCTCTCTCTTTCTCTATTTTACTGCTGTATTTTGTATTATTATACCATGTAAAGTGTCTGAGTACCCAGAGAAGTGCTTTATAAATAACATGTATTATTATTGTTCTTTTACCATCGCTCTCTCTCTCTCTCTCTCTCTCTCTCTCTCTCTCTCTCTCTCTCTCTCTCTCTTTCTC
>OMNS01080171.1:0-12482 GCA_900303225.1 Laemonema laureysi
TATTCTATATATATATATATTATATAAGATATAAGTCTCTCTCCAGGCACCATTGTGCAGTTCAGGACGTGCAAGACACTGACAAAATATTGTCAACAGAGTCACTTTGAACATAGTCCTAGACACAGCAGCAAAGAAATCCAATTACTTCATGCCAAGCAGCTGCTGGAAATTCCATGCCTAATAATTTACCCCTCTATTAAAATGATATTAAATTGATATTAAAAATCTATTTTATTTGTACAGACCTTAATCACAGTTAGAGTCTCAAAGGGCTTCACAGGCCATATATGTATGACGCCCCCTCCCTAACCCTAGCCCCCCCCCAAAGGGTAAGAAAAAACCTTCATTATCAAGGAATAAACCTTGAGGAGGAACGCAGAGTGGGGCATCTCTCCTTCCAGGGATCATTAGGAGTGGAAGAAAATAATCCCATACACTGATCAAATCAACATGACTGGCAGCACATTATCACTCGAGATCATCTCCAGAGATTACCTCAAGCGATAAGCAGTGTTGATGTTTTGTTCGGTTCTGTTAATGACTGCTTTCAACACAATTATCTCGACACATTTTTAAACCACGTCTCGTCTAACAAGATAATAGGCTGTGCTCGGGTACTTCTTGTGCTTTAATAAAATGCACGGCTCTGGACTAAAGGTCCCAAGAGAAAACTCAACGGAGACTCATCGTATCTTACCTGTGGGAAAGAGAGAACCACGCTCATGGTCCACGCCACGGACAACATGATCTTACTCCTCCTCTTGGCCTCGCTGATGCCCAGCGGGTTGAGGATAGCCGAGTGTCTGTCCAGGCTGATCACCACGGTGATGAAGGCACACGAGTACATGGCCACCAGCTTCAGGAACATCAGCGTGCGGCAGGCCAGGTCGCCCGCCTCCCACTGCACCGTGATGTTCCACGCGGCGTCCATCGGCATCACGATGAACGTCACCAGCAGGTCGGCCACGGTCAGGTTCATGATGAGGATCCTGACGTGGGACTTGCGCCGGCCGCCGTGGCTGGCCGCCCAGAGCACCGCCAGGTTGCACACAGCTGACACGGCGCAGAGCGCGAAGGTGATAATCACCCGCACCTTGGCGGCCGTGGAGAAGGTGGGCAGCTGGAGCACGCCGCCGCTGGCGCTGGAGTTGCAGGCTGAGGAGGAGGAGGAGGACGGCTCCTCGCAGCTGCCGTTCACGCTGTTCTCCTCGGCGGCTTGATGGAACATATTGATCAGCGTGTGGTCACTATGGGCGAGAGGGGACCTGAATGACTGCCAGTGTATCGTCGTCGTGCGCTTTCTCCATCAGGGACTCCTCCACCGCAACTTGTTGCACAGTTAATCTGGGAATGGAGACATGTACAGTTAACTAATAGGAGGGTGTATTTTTTTCTGAAATAGATAGTGGGAACATCTTGTATATACCCAATTATACCCAATAGCTATAACTAGTTTTATTCTATTCCCTAATTTATTTCCATGTCATTATTCAGTCAACACGCCTATGGGCTAGATGCTGAATATGGTGTGTGCCACCTGTTTTAATTTTTTGTATTCCTTTATATTCTCTATATTCCTTTTACAAGGCAACCTACAGCTTGCAAACCAACACAATGCATTCTAGAGGCTACTCTCAAAGACACATGATGAGTGATATCAATATCACAAGTGCAATTGTAAATATGAATACATTGACTGACTGACTGACAGACTAACTAACTAAATGACAAATTGCACATCAGGTAAATCTTCCTGTGTTACACGACTCCACGATAATAATAATAATAATAATAATAATAGTAATAATTTTAAAGCAGAAAATAAATTAATCTCGTTAGTCTGAGTGACTTTCTATTTAGCTCTATAAATAAGACACATTATATATTCTACAGTCTATACTGAACGTCTGTGTACCTGCCACCACTATACCATACTGTTCGTTCCCACTCAATTATTTGTTCACAAATACAATAAAAACGTTGCATACAATGTTTGCTAATTGAAAATGCGTCTAATAGCCTACCTGTGGATCAATTTTCCAGTCCTTCAGGAAACTGCACGATGCTTCTCTGAGCGTTATTTCTATGGCAGTCGCGGTGCCAGAGCTGTCCAGCAGTATCAGGAGCTTCACTGCAGCTGACTCCCTGCTCCCCAGCATTCCTTTGCACTGCCTTGATGTGCGATACGATCGACTGTAACTAAGCGATAGTTGCGAATATTGCCTATATATGACATTCTGTTGTGTCGCTGTTGGTGCTCGGTAACGCGGTCCAGACATCTTTTGAAATGGAAAATTCGTATCGATTTGTGTTTCGAAACAAAAAGTGAGATCGAGTCTGAAACGCATCATACCTATCCACTTTTCTACCAACTGAAAATAAGAAAGTCAACATTGTTTTAACTTCCACATGTGTAGGCCTATTGTGCGAACATGCAAGGTGTTGTTTCCTACGGGATAGTTGCCAAAGCGCTACGTTGATTAGCTGTTGATTCTGAAGATTATGTTTGCAGAAAAGGTCGATAGGGGCACGTCGCAATAAATGTTCGCAATTAACGTAAAACGCCACATTGCCGTTTTCGTATTTAATCATAATTGAATGCTTCATATCTTTTTTACCAGGTAAATAAACGCCTATATACGTATGTAATTTGTTTTAAATAACACCTAAATAAACATGTCCATATTAACAAAGCGGAAATAACTAACGCTAAATAATAGTAATTATTATGCATGTGACTTAACCCCTGCTTAAATATATAGAGACGGGAAAATGGAAATAATGGAGTCTGGAGTTTTGTCTGTAGTTGAAATCTTATAAAGTTGTGCCACGAATGAATGAGTCAGAACCAAAGCCAGTTGTGATAGAACTGGTAGAACGTAACCACCATCCTTGATCTCAAGCATAAGCAGCCAATTCTCAAGCATAAGCAGCCAATTAAGAAGTCAATAGAAGTCTCAGAGAAACAATTTAGATCATTAAAACAACTAATTATTAGTCACTATGGGTGTTCGTAGACCACAACAGGTGAGCAATGAGTGATCATATAAAATTGACCAAAAAAACCCAAACCCTTTTAGAGACGATAGTGTCGCTTTGGACAGCTTGGCATTTCCGAAGACGTAAGACGTAATTTCTGAAGTAAGTTATGATTCAGCAAGTTACGCACACAGTTGCTATGGAAGCCTGGCAGTTATACATGTGCAGTAGGGTTTCTATCTATAAATTGGGCATAGTTATGCTGTTGACATTGATTATTGATTACTGGTATATTAGTGATTTCGCACATTTGAAAGGAAACATCTAAGGGGCCCATGGTCAGCAACGCTAAGCGCAGAGAACAAATTAACTGCAATATATGAATACATTATTATATACACGAGATATACAAGCAATATATGTCACTACTAATACTCTGTATCTGTTGCTAAGCATGTATACATACTAAAACAAAATCCTAATACCTAAATAGGTTCCAAGGAGATTGAAACTTGAAAACATCAGAGAAAACGAGATCCTACATGTGAAAATACAAGCTGAGTGACTGAATGGGAGCACATGTTGTGATTAAAGTAAATAAGATACCAATAAGGCTGTCTGTGAAATGTCTTGCCTGGATCCAAGTCCATATGCTTGCAGAATCCTTATTTAAAGAGGATTCCTTCATTTAACTTTTAATTTAAACTCACCAATGTATCATTTCTGGACATTTGAATGAATGACCTGGAAAGTCCCAAATGCAACACACCGCCGTTGGAATGTTTACAGCCATGTCTCTCACTCAACTTGTGGATGAAGGGGATGGAAATGGTTCCAAGCCATTTCCATGGCGTGGACCCATTTCCATAGGTCGCCATTTCCATAGGTCGCTTCAAGGGGTGCTAAGACGCCTTCAAACTGAGCCAACGAAGCTGAAGATCTGGACAGTTGTTCCCATCTCTTTGTTTTCTTCAGGGCAATACGATGCTGACAAGTGGATTCATCAATTATTGACAAGGTTCATCATCTGGGGGCTCAAGCTGTCACAAAGGTTGAAAGAATGTCTGAAAGTCCTCTGCTGCTGACAGCATCTCATCATTGTCCCTGTCCTCAGATCCAATCATCCAAGCATCAACAAACGGATGCTTTAAGGACGTTTGTGGATGGAAATGTTGACTTTTTAATTCTTATTTGAGTTGTATTGAAAGACATTCATCTCAAAATGTCAATGAAATATACAAGGAATTCAATTGGACTTCCCCATTGCCTCTCATTGACCACAAATGGTTGTAAGAGCTTGTTGTGGTTCATTGGAGACTTGTAGCACTATGTGTCTAGTATCTCGACCCACCGTTTGTGCTGTCGAGACTGGAGCGTCCCTCTGCACCTCCTCCTCATGGTCCAGCTACAGGCTCTCCGGCATCTTGCGAGGCGGAACTAATGTGATGAGCGACACCATTTCTTTCTTGGGAAGTGGACAACTTTATTGATACCTGTCATTGCCAACACTTTTTAAATCCTATATTGCTAATGTCCAGACAGTTAATCCAATGGAGATTCCAGCACCCAGCTCAGATGTATGTTAAACGCAACAGGTTGTTATGCATTGCTTTCTACCAATTTGGAAATACTTTATTTGGATCTCTTTATTGTTATAACATCCAGTGGAAACGGTATACAATACTAAACCATTGAATACAGTGCTGCTTACCGAATTGTTCACTTTAGACTTTATTCACGCCCATTGCACACGGTATACCAAAACTGAAATATTGAATGGACATAGAAGTGCTCATGGAGGGGAGACCGCTGTTGGAATACACACGTTCTACCTTTAGAGAGAGAGATTTTCCACAGTTTCACAGCTTCCAAATATCAACAGTGTTGACACTGTGGCATCAAGGGTTAGGTTTTCATTGCTGCAGTGCTGAAGTGAAAATCCTTTCACACTGAGCAGTGAGCAGTTTCCTTGTGCAGTCCTCTGCCATCACAAAGTGTGTCAATAGAAGAAGACTTTGTCTCAAGGCCTGCACACCAGTTGCTTGATTCTGCTCTAGAATATATGACTAATTCAACTGTGTCAACAACAACAACTAACAACTAATACCTCAAGGCTTGGTTACGAATCAAAAAATCAACTCATGCAGCTTTTTAAACCCAAATTGAAGCCCTCCCAGCCATTTTATATTTCATTGCAGAATTACAAAATCTCAGAAGATCTGACGGATCGATATGCAACACTTTTCTTCCACAGAGTCAACATTCAACATCAACTCTCTCTCTCTCTCTCTGCCTGTCTCTCTCGCTGCAGAAATGCTCTTCCAAATATACATTTCTTCACACACATAGACACTGGGTGTGCCTGTGTATATATATGTGTGTGTGTGTGTGTGTGTGTGTGCTGCAATTGGATTTGTGTTTCCTTTGATGGCCAGGGCAGTCACATAGAATATCACATTTAAAGGACTTTATATGTGATTATGTTATTATCTTTTAGTAATACAGAGAATGTGCATTGGCAAGCTAGCTTTTATTTTAGTCTTAATTTATTTGTTAAGTAATTATTTGAGTTGTGGAAGGTGAGAGAAGAGCCAATATTAATATAATATTGTGGTGAACGTTATGAAGGAAATATGGACACAATAAAATCCACTGTCAAGATATTGCCATGGCTCACTATAACAAGGATCCTTTGGTGACCTTTTAACAAATACTTCTCAATCATTATGTGCATGCATTCATCAGTATAATATTATTTATCACACAATATTTCAAATCACACAGTGTACACCCACACATTAAATTCTATTGAAGTAATATATTTAACTATATTATACTGTATATATAATATTCATGTCGGTGAGGTTTGTATAACTGTGAAGCATAAAACTCGACTGCTTAAACACGATAGCTCAGAGCATGAATTACCCACCTTAACAACGGCATGTAACAAACAATCCACCAGAACACCTTAACGTGTAGGTGGATCTCTGAAAGATCAACTGACAAAGTGGAGAATCATTAGTCCAGTTTCTCGCCTTAACTTGCCTGTAGGCACTCGCTACGGGGGTCTGAGTGGTAAAGACGTCAGGGTTAACTGATTGGTTCGTGTGTCGCCATGCAGAAGACAGGCAGAGGAAAAAGGTGTCATTCATTGTAATGGGAAGAAATGACACACACACACACACAATAAGCTTCCACTCTGAAATATGTCTGGGCGATTGATGGTTTGAAGCACAATGCACAACTGCACAAGTGCTGTTCCATCAACCTAATGAGGGCGTGCTAAAAATTGTAGACTAAATTGTCTGTACAAAACAATAGACATGAATGGGTTCCTGATAGAAACCCATTACACCCATGCCTGCACCTGTAGGCATGTCTTCAGTGTAGACTTTTTGAATGCCCTCAAGACATTTTGTATTGAAATTATACTGGAACACGGAGTATCTGACCTGTTCACAACACATTGCTTTAACATGATATACTCTCTGTATATATAAATGTAGGCCTGCAAGCAGAGCACACCATTTCTTCTTCTTCAATGTTTAATCATCAATATCTAGCCAATATATCATTGTGGATAGTGTGTGGTTGATGGCTGGTTTAAGCTCCCTCACTGATATGGCTCTGGGGCTGGGTGAGGCTGCAGACCTGTAGTGCATGAGAGTAATCAAGGCACACGGGGTTAAATCAGCCACACATCCTCAGAGGGAGAGAGGCTGGACTTGATTGTATCTAACACCTGCTCTGGCTGTAACATACGGTGGTGGTGTGTGGAAGCCACTTGGTAGGGTTCCCTGCTACATTCATGTCGCAGTTTCTCATTGGTTTGTTATGTGATGTGTCACATAACAAACCATACACCAAACATATATCCTCAAATAACGTCAGTAATGGTGAAATGTGCTATTTCTGGATAGTAGAAGACAAAGTGTGTCTGTGTGACTTTTCCTTGACAGCAGCCGAGCAACTCTATCCCCGCAATTGTTTGAGAGTCCGGTGTTTTCAGTTGAACAGTAAAAGAGATACAATCTTAAGGATTGATACTTTGATTACATTTTCACGACCCTGGTGAAGGATTCTGTGACCTTTTCAATTATCGGATCAATAATGTAGTTGTGGGGTTTATGTGCCGTTTTTTTATTTCAAGGGGTATTGAGAAAATCTGAATTCCTACAAAATAAGGGTACATTTACATTGAGAGCCATGTGTCATGATTCAAATGACATCATAGTTTTATGTGTACAACATGCTACTTGTGACATCACAAGTAGATCAAACATATTGCGTAATATGCATAAATATGCTAATTCCTCAGCATGTTAACCTCCGAGGGAAGGGTTGGGGTGGTGCTGGGAGAGGATATAAGGGCAAAGACATGTTTCTACGTTACATATTCATTGCTCCAGTAATCCACACTTAGGTGAAAGGTCTAGGCTTGCTGTATAATCCGCAATATTTTAGTGGTCAAAAGTATTAACATACCTATTATTTGATGTTAGCAGGGGCTAGAATACATGTGCAGAGGATGTCTCAGTGAGGAACATATTATAATTTCTGTCAGCTCACGAAGATTCATCACCCAGCATTCTATTCAATTGTACCCCAGCGTTCAACTGCTTTTGTTACTTGGTCAGAATGGTGATGGTTAGGGTTTGTTCTCTACGGTGGAAACAAGAATGATGTCACAGTTCAAGTGTTAGCCTTCTAAATGTATTGTTAAAATTAATGTATTAATAAAAGGCCTTATTTGTCAGTCACTGCTGACTGCGTATCCTACCTGCCACACCAAATGATAATAATAAAACTGACATGAACTGCATCACAGGCCGCATTTTAGAGATTTTAATTGCACAGGTTATGTCAGATTTTCTGAGCCCTCTGTGAACATGTTCATTCGGCTTGCTTTGTCTTACTATAAATGAAAGGACAGTGAGGGCAGGTAAAGGTTAATTAGCATTCCATGTGAGCATGTCAGTACCAAGTTTTTCAGAACAAGTGGTGTCATAGCGTGTGGAGTTTTACAATCCCTCCGTATCATAATTGAGTTGATTGCTGAATAAAACCAGAACATTGTGGTCTCAAATTACATTACATAATTAATAGGCCTATGTCATATCGCTTTATTGTTCTGCTTCATGTCAATGCGTGACCATTAATGTAAAGTACTAGATTAGTCTATTGGGGATTTTGTAAACATCCGCAACTGAAATGGGGTAATTAGGTCCTAGTCTTGTCGGCAAGTCGGTTGACTGCAGAGCTTCCTCTTCTGCAGATTGTACATAGCAGCTGATTGATAATGCCAGGGCTGTCCAACTATTCTCCTGTCAACCCGTTTAATAATAGGAACCACACACCTGAACCAACGGTTCACCTCTCCTGCTGCAGTAATCAAATCTCACCTCAGTGATTTATACAATTCTGTCAAATTGAATCTTTTTTATTTAATTATTTTACAAATATGAATGGGGGGCTGGCGATGGAGAGCTATATAAAGCAACAGTTACTCACCCTGTAACATACAGTATATGATGTTATTTACAAATATATATATATATATATTCCAGCATTATAAACCAAGTACATTCAAGGTCAAGTTAAACTTGACATCTCACGCAGATTTTTTTAATCTAACATAGCACCAATTCTAGATTTGTATGAAGCACAACGACATAGGCCGACAGAAGTAAAACGATCATGCGGTTCTCTAGTTGTAGGACTCTGTCATTTCGTATGCGAGCAGTGTGACTCCACTAGCACTGGAACTCTCCTGTTCGCAAGGATGTATAGAAATCCTTCTAGTTGGTCTCTTTTGTCACCCACAATAATAATGAATGTAAGCCTGGTGGTGACGCTATTAAAGATATGCCACAGTTAATTAGGTATTATATAGGCCTACAGGCCCACTACGTCTCCAGTGTTGGGTTACAATTGTGCTAGCGGCCAGAACGTTTTTTTGTTTGGTTTTTTATTTTATTTTATGAAAATTATGAATCCTAAATATGAATGTTGATTTCACATCTGCCGACTGAAATAACATTATGTAGATGAGCTGTAGGCTAGATGACGAGAACAGTAGGCAAGGCATCGAATACAATTGAAAAGCAATCCCTATCCATAGACGTAGCCTAGGGCCAGTAAGCCACTGAAGCGCTTGTGTTGCATTATTGACTGTGGCCACAAGAGAGAGGTAGAGCTTAATACATTTGCAAGAGGCGCTTCACCTCAATGAGACTTACTGCATAAATAAAGGTAAATGAAAAAACGCTCGGTAGCCAAAATGCGATTTTATTTATATGCCAATATTAGCTGTTCTACGTTTATCTAGATTCTAGACGTAAAGTGCAGACACGACTGTCCGGAGTCTGTGAGACTAAGCCTTATTGTGAAGCTAGCTCGCCTATTGAGAACGCTCAACAATGATACAAGTAGGGACTACATTTTTGGGCAGATTTTCGAAATACATTTCCTGTTATGCAGAATCAATCAATACACTTAGGCAACAACATTAGACTGAAATGCGCTTTCCCGAAAGCCGTTTCATGGGAAGCTGCTTTTCACTGCATGTACTTATGCAAATAAATCTTCTTAGAGTTAAGGCAGCACTCTTTGTAGAAGACCTCTTTCCTTCTCGCTGTTTCAAGAATATTATATGCATATGCCTGCATTACTTTTGTAATTCAAAGAAAAACAACACAAATATGAAGCAAGTAACAAAAGAACACATCTTACTAGATTCAGTTTCTTCTATTAAAACAAACAGATTAATACACAATGTGCAGCAATGGTTTGTTTTGAATTTTCTGCCTATTGTGTGGGAAGTTCTCTCGGGGCAGATTAACCCTATAACTACTATAGTTATAATCTATGCTGTCAGACCTTTGCCTGCATGCCAATCAGGGCTTCCAACAAGGATGCTGGTAACCGGGAACATTATTCAAAGCAAGCTGGTGAGAACACTGAAGGCATCCATCAGCCTCATATACACTGATGCAGTCATTAGACAGCTGTGGTGAAGGACTGCTATAGAAAGCAGAGGAGACCATTAACATGTCATTACCCTGACAGGAAGGAAGCCCTCCTACTGCTATCAAAATTAAAAGATGAGGACAAAATCCTGGAACACACTGCACAACATATGCCAAATACTCAGGCCAAACTAAAGAAGAACCATCATCTCGCATCTCACTTTCAGAAGCTCTTACCGCAGTCATTTAAGCTTACACAACAGTATTTAGCTCAAATCCTCATTTAGGTTGCATTGTCAAAAGAAGGCGTTCCATTTGACAAATTACCTACATAAGGATTATATGAAACATGCAAACGTATAGTAAATGCAGGCAGAACAGGCAAGGATGAGGTCACACATGATGACATCACACCCCATTTCATACATTCCATTTATTCATGTGTTATATTTCTTATTTACATGTTGCTTTGAGTTTGGTCAGCATTTGAGTTGAGGAAAGGCAGGGTGTGTATCCGGCGAAGCGCACCATCCATATTTGATGGATTAAATATGGTAAGCGGTCTGTAATGGTTCCCCCCCGAAGAGTCCTGAGAATTTCACACAGTATCATTTCCACTGGGGCTCCTCAGAGCTCCTCTGCTCTACCCATTGCTGGGGCAAGCAAGATTCAGTCTACTTGCTTGTCAATGTTGAGAGCAGCACAAAGAAAATGGCTGGTGAATATGCAAAAGAAATGCACAGATACAAATAAACAAACTACACAATGCAAAATGCAAAGAAAACACAGTAGGTCTGTGGATAAAATGCTTAAAAACAGCATGTACATGTGAGAACACGCACCTACGTGTTGAGCAACAGTGCATGCAGTTGATATGTGCTGAGGAGGTTAAGACATTTCCAAGGCAACAAAGAATGTTCAGTATGGAAGCTTTACGTTGAGCCTTAACACAAACCACAGAATTTGCAATTACATTTGTAGTTGAAGTACAACGTTCAATTACATGATGCACCAATGTTGCACTGAGGCGTGAAGAAGAAGAACGTCCAGATCCACTCCATAACATTTTTGTTCTTTTTAAAATAAGGACAGTGGGTCAATCAGGACTACATTCTTAAAGTGTTGCTTCAAATCAAGAAAATGTTTGATTTGAGTTACTGAGTTATTTGAAGAGTTTATAAAACGTAACTAACGTTATGTTTTTTTCTCTGTATCATTGACAGACGAGTCTAAGGGTGTTAAGTGCTTCCCTGTTGACCGTTATCTTAAAGGGATTTTCCAAGGAGAACATCCAAGTGTGGGTTTCATGAGATATGTTTAGTTGCATTGAAAGTGAAGTCCCATCATGTTAGATGAATGTTCTCCATTAACAGATACTAAATATACAGAGCAGACATCCAAAAGACCATATTTTAAACATGGATTATGTGTGGAATATGAAACATTTCTCAGCACACATTCCTAGTTAGTCCTTTAGATAGAGTCCAATTAGTAAAAAGCAATTGCCTACTCTAATTGGTTTAATCTAAACAGATTGAAATTCACATCTTACGATCAGAAATGTGCATTTGCTAACTGAATTTAATATAACTACATAAACGGATTACATTATACATTAAGCACAAATATGTGTATGTCTGTGAAAGTGTGTTTGTAGGCAAATGACGGATGTATGGTGAGGACAGGTCCCATTGTTCCCCTCGCTCAAGATCTCAAGAGAAATATGGGTTGGATTTTCACAGCACTCTGCTAGCGTGACTATTAGTGACTAGTAAGTAACCTGGCTTGTCTTTCTGGTTAAAGTAGCTTTGTGTTTGTATTTAGTTTACTCAGTGGTTAGGATTGGCCTTTCAAATGCCCTCTGAGGACCTCAAACCAATATCAACATGTGTGCCACAGTAGGGTGGAGCAACTCCTGGGGGGTTTTAATGTGATCTGATTTCAGGTGTGCAGAAAGGATTCTCCACTGTTGGGGCATCTAGAAATACGGCCTTTACTTCCCTATTCTTTGGAACCACTTTTCAAAGCATTGAATACAGTGTATTACTCAGCTTTCTCTCGTGTTGCAGGTGCAAAACTATGTGATAGGTTTAGACATGAAACAGTGGCCCGGCACATTATTTTTAGACAGAACACCATCTCAATAAGTGCTTCTTGACATTTTAAGTAACTCTCGCCAAGAGTGGAAATGCCATTTGACTGCCCTTAGCCTCATTCAATATTAAAGAGCCCTGAAGAACTGAACCGCTGTCCTGGGAGCAAGATATGTTCCAGGCCCACCACGTCCCTATCGGTCACACCGTATAAGGGAATGCAAATTACATGTCATAGATATTTGTATTCTAGGCAAATATGTACGACTCCGACGCTCTTTCACTCCCTTGTCGCTTGTGAAACGTTAACACTGTCAATTTCAAGTTTGCGTGTGGCGCTGCAGGGACACCAGGTTGGTTAGCGACCATGGAAAACAAGACGTGCAAAAGTGCAGGAATACTCTGGTGGGACTTCCAAGATTAAAATAATGCCTGT
>OMNS01080172.1:0-11785 GCA_900303225.1 Laemonema laureysi
AGAATTTGGAATATGATGGATAATGTTACTGTCACATCTTTAAAATGTGTTTGCATATGCAAAATAGAAATGTCCCCAGTGTTCAAAGTTTTCATGGGGAGTATAAGCAATCAGGGGTGAGGTGGCGACAGTTAAGCCCTCACTCTATAGACACAACCGTGCACACCGATCGCCTTTATGTGCCAAATACAAAGGTGGTGCCTGCTATGCTGCAAGAACAAAAGGTAAGGCAAACAGATCAAATTTTATTTGGACAGCATACAGAGTAAATAATATGTAGCCGTATGTATTTAATGTTGTCTGTTCTGTCATTTGATTACTTTCCCATTGAAGGTACTTGTAAATTGCTCACCCATGCCCAACCTAAATCTCTCTGGAGCCTGGCAGTGTGAAAGGGGACATGCAGAGAAAGAAGAAACCTAGAACCTCTACGTAGATAGCGATGGTGAAGCTGCCTTTATGCTACCTTTATGTTTTAGCTCTTAAACATAGGGTTATGCACTTACCTTCAGAACAGACTCCAGCAGTTGAATGTCCATGGCGGTGTTTTCCTCCATAGACGTACACCACCATGCCAGAATCACCCTCCACTTGTACTCGCTTGTTTGCCTATTTTGGATGCATTTCAAGGGTTATGTATAAAAAAACAACACTCAGGTAGTGACGTCTGAAGTATGTGAGTTTTGTGCACGTGGGCTATTGAAGGCCTATTAAATAAGGTACATTAAAATTAAGAAATGTAACTGACTAAAGGCTGAGGAATATTTGAGAAATGGAATAGAGGTAGGTAACTGGTATCAAGATCACATTAAAATGGACCATAAGAAATTGAGACTTAGTCTCCATAGTTGCTATTGTGACCAACGTACAAATATATTGCTTTTGAAATGTTTAAGAAAGCATATTTGACCAGAACCACGGGCAAAACATGTGTTGCAGGCCGTGAAAAGAGATCAGAGATGCTGGGTGAGGGATGGTCCAGTGGTAAACACCAGGTCCAGTGTGTGGCCTCTGTCATCAGTGGGGAAATCAACATTTTGGGTCAAGTTGGCAGTCGACAAGAGCTAGGAAGTCCACTAACATGTTGTGATGAAATGTCCATTATATGCTGAAAAAATATATAAATACTATTACAAGCGGAGAGTGAACACCAACACCAGACAGCTGGAGAAGTCTTAACGCATTGGACCTACATCGAAACGAAGATATGGGTACAGCGGAAATAAATGGTGTTACTTCATTAAAACGGTAGGAGGCAGCACTGCAACCAGCACTGCCAAAAACAAAAGGTGAAGAAGAAGCCGCTTTGGACCCGTTGCAAGCGAATTGACAGCCGTGTAAACAAAACGTAACGTTTGTGTAGTTCCGTGACTCTATAGTTACTATACGGTTAGAAAGCACAGCATGGTTTCCGAAATCACTTCTATAAAAAAGACAAATATTCTCATCATCAGCCGACATCTCAACTGAATGACAAGTTCGCCTGTTCAAGAGCTAAACGAGTGTCGACAGGTTTCAGTATTTTTTTCGTCTTTGAGAAAACGGGAAGAATATGTTGGGAAATTTCCGCGAGCGACTTCAACTGGTTCAGCAGGATTTAACGACGGGGTAAAAACTCCACAATTAACAACGTTTTTTGTCATACAAAGACGGTGTATGATAATACACAATTCAGGATAATACACAAATAGACTAGCTCGGTTAGCTTAGTTGTTTAATTGCGCTCAGCTGATGCTGGTCACGTGTTGGACACAAGCACATGACTGTCTTGGTGAAAACTCTTTATTTCCAAAACGTTTAAAAGTAATACAACGTCCAAAGAAGCATACTGTCTCATGCTGACATCGAAACCCCAAAATATCAGTTAATCTAATGGAACGTAGCTAATCAGGTCGCATGATACGTCACTTATTATGGTATTGGGACGAATACATACTTGTACACGAAAGGGTTATCAGATCAAAGAGAATCGTTGTTACGGTGTATTATTCAGAAAGTGTCTATGCAGGGTACGTTCTGTAGCACTCTGAAATGATAATTATATTTTGTCACAGAACAAGAGATTATGAACTAGATGTAGGCCTAATTGATTTGTAATTCAACCACTCTGTACCATTAGGCCTATTTGAAATTATTTTTAGTTTTTTTTTGTTAAGGCAGGGTGCGATGGAAAGTAAATTAATCAACGTTCTCTTGTTCTCCCCACTTTTTAAGTATCAAGACCTTGGGCGACAGATCCAAAGACGTCAAGAGAAGACCCAGGTACGGCCGAATATATATAGACTCCTTTTGAGTGTTGACGTGGGCAAGCATTTCTCAGATATACCGCGGTTGTCATGCAAAATGTTTCTCACAGTGTATTATTTCTGTGTAATTGTAGGCACTTGTCTGTTCCTTAGATTCCATGAGTTCCCTCCTCAGTTCACTGCTGGATTAGAGCTCCTGAACAGGTATTTGTGTGGACATAACACATTCACTCACTGTTGAATTGGAATATTAAGAGAATATCGGGACTATTACATTTTGCCTTACTTTGCCCAAATTAAATTGATAACAGAACTTGAAGAGGCAAAGCATGCTGTAAAGGAGTGAACCCACTAATGTATGTGTATGGTTGTTATTGGTGGCTAAACCTAGACCACATTTTCCACATTTTTCCTAATAAACACTGATGGTGAGATGATGAATGAATACACCTGTGCACACATTCACACTTGCTGAAGCTAAAGGAACGCTCTGATGTTGACAAGAAGTCAAAAATGGTCCTTAAATGATGTTCACTGTCACTGTAATTAAAAGATAATGTGTAACGGATGTGCGTCTTTGTGTAGGTATGAGGAGAGCTGGGTTCTACTCCATAGAAGAACCAAGGACTGTGCTCAGAATGCAGAGGTTTGGGTTATTTCATTACCGCTGTCTCTCTCACTCATGACACTAGATGTAGGTCCAAATTGGCCTGCACCTCCATTGTTAGGTTTTCCATGATGTCTTTGTGGCGGTTGAAGCAATCACAAAGACTGTTTCAAGTTTCGTTTCCTACCTTACAAGAAATGAATCTGCTCTTATTTCTCTCCACCTCTTATAGGGCATAAGCATGTCATTCATAATGTTGACCCCACACAGGCCAAATGTGTGGTAATATAGCCCAATAGGGTTAGATTTTAAAAGTAGTTTCCCCTTTTATTGGTTCATTGAAATTATGGTGATTGAGCACAGACTCCATTTGAAGTGCATACATGCATGCATCTGTATTTACCACCTTTGTGGCAATGGTCAGCATACCCTTCACAGTCTCTCTCTCCATCCGTCTCCCAGGCTCTGGATGGGGATGTGGTCATGCTGTCGGCTCACTGGGAGAGGAGGAGAATCGCGATGTCACAGATGCAGGAGCAGCTCCAGGTCCTCCCGGGGCTCGTTGACCAATTAGAGACTGTTACAGGCAAGATAGGTACGTGGAACAAAAAAGAGCCTGTTTGTCGTCATCTGCCCCTTTTGAGTAAAAAACAAGTGCTTTGGTGCAAGCATCCATCCAATATCTCGGATTGATGATTGATTTATGTATAGCTCAATGTTTCCTTGCCGTGGCGATCTTTTCTTATGTCTACAGCACATTTAGAAGGGGACTTTGAAGAAATGGAGAGCAGGCTTGCCTACCTTGAAACCCTGTGCTGTCAATGTGACCAGCAGAGGTTTAAACAACATCACATTAACCAGCTGGAGAAATATAAGAAAAAGAAAAGGTATTGAATGATTCAATAATTGAGATGGAAAGAGCAGTTTAATCATGTTTTAAATGGAAAAAATATATATAACTAATGCTTTGTGTTTGGTTTTTAATAGACAAGAGCTGGAGGCCCTGAAAGGTGAGAGTCAATCATGAGTATTGTGACACACGACCAAAGTCCGGCAATGCTGCGTCCGACACCAAACCGACCTGACTACAGCATTAAAAGCTATTGTGTCAGGCAAAAAATAAATATATATTCATATTATATGAATAATGTATATTTAAATATATTTAATATAATATCAATAAAAGTAATGAAGCATTATAAAATCATTACATTTTTAAACCCAACCCCGGTCCGACCAATGTTTGATAAAATCATGTCCCAACCCGATGGAGAAAAGTTGTGTCCCGTCGGGCTCGGACGACCATCGCAACCCATGAACAAAACATTCCAATTCCTTGGCAAGATGAACCATGACCCTTCGACTAAATAACAAATAAATGGAATGCGACATGAAACCGAGTCATGAGTCATCAGAGTGCCACTCCTGTCACTCTGCACTACTTAGCTTAGCTATCCTGTTCGCAAGATCTATTCATGACACATTTTAATGCCCAGTGTCAATGGGGGATGAGCATTCACTTCAACTGCTGTTATATTCTTCCAGAGGAGCTGGATTCTGACCACGCGCGGAAGGTTGCAGAACTGGAGCAGGCGACGCAGCACAAGCTGAAGGAGCAACAGAAGATCCACGAGGAAGCCTTTAAACACGACATGGAGCGCTACCTGTCTACTGGATACCTGCAACTCCAAGGCGAGTTTTTTTTTTTCCTCACCTGTAATATGGTCATAATGGTAAAGCCGTGGACTAGAGAAACAAAGCCGACTGAGGTCAGTGGTGATGAGGTGATTTTTATCCGCGAACAAACCTCTGTGTTTGTGTATCTTTTCGTACAGCAGGGGCCAGCTGCAGCCTGGCGTCTGCTCTGGACCAGTTGATGGTGACTGACACGTCGGACCAGGAAGCTCTCGACGACTTCCTCAATTCAACCGGTAATGGCACCAGCAGCGCGTCGTCGTCACTTACCTCTGGTAAGCCCCGCCTCTTGTTGAATGTGGTCCAATGTTGGGTAGGTTTGTCTTCCTCACTTGGCTTGTGCACTTGTGCATACTGTGATGTAGAGAGCTGGGTAGTCACGCCCCTCTCGGATGCTGGAAGACGTTCATTTACCCATAGCTCCTTTAATGAGGATATAATGCATTTTAGGAACTTAACGTTGCCATGTATGTGATACAAATTACATAGTATACACACCAATCCGTTTTAACGTGAACGTGACCTAGAAATGAAGAAAATATTTTCTCCTTACTGTCAAGATCTGTGAATGAACCCTGTAGTTGATGTAGTGGGTGCTTTAACTGTACCGCCCTGGCGCTAACAGGACCAGACCTTGAGTCCTGGTCTTCAGAATCTCTGAGGGTCTCCGTGAGCCATGCCCATCCAGCAAATGAGCAGGATGATGCATTCAGGCACAGCGAGGAGTTGGGCAGTGAGGATGGCGACATCCCTCTGGTTCAATCAGATGAAGAGGACAACCCTCTGGTCCAATCAGATGAGGAGGACATTCAGGCAGACGCATTGTTGGCTGTTCTGCCAGAGGATGGTCTGCCAAGGAGCTCTGATGAAAGTGACTCTGTCGGGGATCCAACTACTGGGTAGGGTACTAGGTACCCAAGCAATTGAAAGACTATTACTCTTGTGGGTCTGCTGCCTGCTACAGACTAAAATCCCTCTAATGATAAAAATCATGCTAGACCGATGTATTGTGGGCATCTATAGAAAACACTGCTTACATCACGGGCAAGTGTAGTCTAAACTGGAAAAAACGATCCATCAAGCAACTCCTGTAAAGCATTATAAGGCCAATCGGTGTTAAAGTGTTGTTTGTACAATGCATGTTGATCAAAGTCATTAGTGAGGTTAGACAAATGACTAACTTTCACTGATACTTAACTCCCAACGTCGGTTAGATTTGATATATTTATGACCTCTGTCGAATTAATGGCAATAAAATTGAGAAACAAAACCGAAAGTCTTGTGGTAATATAACAGACATCAAATAAACACTAGGGGGAAAAAAAGAACACAAGTTTTTATTTCAAAGAAATTACTATTTAATTGTATTTGTGTACTTTATTGAATGTGTGTACTTTTGTGCCTCAATTATATAAAAAAATGTATCGCTGCAAAGCAGCCAAATACAACAAAGTCAACAGTTGATGAAACACACATTTTTTTCTTGCTCATACTAGACCACATTTAAGACACAGATGGTGCAGTTCGACAGACAGCTATCACTTCATTGGAATCATTTATTTAAGGTGAGAGAGATTAGACATTCAGATTTGAAAAGGATTTGTAGTTTAATGAATGAAGATACATGTTTCTACTCTGTAATGTAAGCACTGTTTGTGAGTCCATGTTGAGCTAAGACTTTTGAGATTTTTAACCTTTAGACGGTATCCCAAGAATTACATGTAAGAGTAGCTAAACAGGCCAACTTGTTACAAAGGACAATCAATGATGGACATATGGTCTTAAGTGCTATGATTACTTAGCTGGTTTATGAATTTGGTTGCACCAGTGCCCTAGAGGCAACAGACCAATGAATGCATCAATCTACAGTCAACAGTCGATCTACCGATACACTAATATAATTCTCACATAATGCTCCCCTTTCCTCAGTAGAATGCAGTTTCTTACATATATTCAATCTAATTGACTTCAGTGACATTGTTATGTAGGATATTCAAGTAGAACGTGATCTTGGTGTCAAAGATCAATTTAAAAGATTTCCGTAGAATGTTTTTGTATTAAATATTTTTTTTTTCTTCAAATACTTTCTTAATATCATACATATTATTATTTTTTTTATTGGACTCATGCCTTTCACTTCATACATTTTAATTTAAAGAAAAACATTAAAATCTTGAGTTGAAACTGTGTGTTACGTTCATGTTCAAGCCTTTCTTTACAGGTGGTCTCAACATGAGCGGTAACCAGAATAATCCAGATAGTAGCTGCCATTGAACAGGAAAACATAAGATCTAGAACTGGAGCAACCAATTTACATGCAATTCCATGTTACCGCTTACATAACAGTGTTCACTGTATTAATCCCATAAGCAAAGGTGACATTGCCATCTTGTATAAAGCCTCGTCCTAACGAAGGACGCACGGCCACACTACCGTTTCAGGTTCCTAGGGCTCGTCCTTGTCTTGGCGACAGAGGTAGAAGGCTTTATTGGCCCTTTGGAAGTTATGCTAGGATTCCTGCCGTTAGGCGCAGTGCCCTTTGATGAGTTCTTGTTGAGAACATTTAATGACTCCTTAGAGTTGCACCGGCTAGTTTTGTCAAAGGAACCGCTGGCTGGGTTTGTAAACTTGTTTGTGCTGTTAGCGGTTGGCTTGGTAGCCTTGGTAGAACAGTTAGTTTTTTTACCTGAATCTACCCTGGCGTACGTTACAGATGTAACCATAGCACTAGCAGCATTAGCCTTAGCAACCGCTGCTCTGGTGATGGTCCTTGTAGACGTTGCTGGTTGAGTTTTTCCCCTTGTGGGTTTAGATGGAACTGCGGGAACATTGCTGTTGTCCTCTTTTGCTGCATTATTGATGTGACCTTGACCGAACACAACCTCGCTAGCGTCGCTGCTGCTCCTGTAATCTGCCTCGCACATCGTTTCCCCACGTCTCTTGTCCTTGTCCTTACTACCATATTCTGGAGTCCGTTGTCTGACCTTACCAACATGACTGCCGACCTCCTGTCCATCTCTTCTGAACTGATGTTGACAGATGTTCTTCCTGTCCTCACTGAAAGCACAGGCGCTGTCTTCGCTGACCTCCCCAACGTCCCCATCATTCCCCCTCATACATATTTTATGCTGTCCCTCCTCTTGCGTCCACACTGCGTCTTGTGCCGCCCCTCCCGCGCGCCTGACGCTGTCCCCTGTTGCTAGCACTGCTGCTCTGTCTCTGAAACTGCTATTGTGTCTTATCTCTTTCCTTGTATCCTTATGAACGAATCCAAGCCTCTCTTGAATTACCTTGTTGACACGTTGAATGCCCTGCAACATGATCTTGGAGTCTTTGTGTTGCTGTATCTTGCAGTTTCTAGGGTGGTTGTTTGGTGTTGCAAATATAGCGTTTAAAATATTAAGACCAGCATCTGGTGGAAGGCCTCTCATTCTCCTGGACAATCGCAGGACCCCAGAATGCTCACTTACATGTTTATTCTGCTGCCTTATAGCTGTGCTATTAGCTGCATATAGCATTCTGTTGGGGCCTGGCGTTTTGACTGGGGTCATAGGAGAGTTCTCCCCTGAAGCTTGGGAACATGCAAGGTTCCTGAGTTTGCTGTGATGAACAGAGGCAACTCTGTGGTTGCGAGCTCCATGCTGGTTTTGAGGCATTCTGTGATTTCTGTAGGTTTTTAGGTTTCTACGGGTAACATGGTGTTGAATGCTAACGTGGTGCCTTCTGGGCAAAGCGGTTTTACTCTCCCTGGAATAGGGTCCGGAACGTCTGCTGCCGTTTGTTGTTTTAGACTTGATGGGTGGTGCTTGTAGAACATAGGAAGTGTGTTGATCAGAGAGCCCGGTCACCATGGCAACCTATGACACGGAAGAGCGAAAATAAAGCACGTCAATTGAGAGACGACTGCTCCGCGTTCGTCCACATGGAAGCCATCTCGGCCTTCTCATCTTTCTTAGGACTCAAAATACATTTCTACAAAATTTCTAACAAATACATTTTGGTTAGTTTATGATTGAACCACAAAAAAAAGATGTTCTCTACATGAGAAGCGCCAGGAATCTTCCGTCCTAACATACTGTTAACATACGCAGTCCTCCTCACCTGCAGGGAGAGCTGGCGAGGTCGCAGGACGCGAACCGGCTCTCTCTTCCTTCTCCCTTCAATTCTCTCCACCTCTCTCTTTTCCTTTCCACATTTCTCCCTCTTCCTCTGCTTCCCCTCTCCTTTCCCCTCCCTCATCTTCCTTTCCCTTAGACTCAGTTTCCTTGAACTGAAGGAGGAGGAGGCGGCATTGGGACAAAGCCCGTATCTTTGCTTGCCGACGAGCTCTGGGTCTCCGCCCCGTCGGATGAGAAGAGCGGCCACCCCCAGCCTTCGCAGAGGCCTGGAGGCAATGCCATGCCGGGCTGTGGGAGCAGGGAGGAACGGACTAAAGTGAGAGTTAGAGGTTTTAGCATCCCTTTAAGCATCTAGCCGCAGACCTGAGTGATCTACTCGGTAGATGTGGAATTGGCTTGTTGCCAGATTGTTGTGTACACCAAAGCAATACCTTAATCTGTAACATTACGCATAATCATTACGATCTCAAAACGTATATCTGGTAACGGGTGCAATTATTTTGGTTCAGTGCCAAATCAAATGTAACAGTTTGTACTCACTTAAGTAAGAACAAGTTACCTTTTGTCCTAAAGGCTGTGTTCCTGCCTTTCACCTCAGTTGTCCGCCTGTGACTGTTGGGAAGACATGAAGTGACAGTTGACTCCTTTTTCCGGCCACTACCGAGGGCAGCCATGCTGTTCGGCAACGCTACTGAACCTGTGAAGAAACACAGATTACAACGCTAGAACCAAAGTTATGGATATCTTGTTTTATTAACGTTGGCCTTTTGCTATTTGCAATGTGTGTATTCATATTAGGGGGCGCGACTAGCGATTATTTCCATAGTCAATTAATCGAACGTTGGTTTTTTTTCTCGCAATAATCGACTAATCCTTTCGTCTATGAAACGTAAAAATGTTCGGCGCTTCAGGGTCTGGTATTGGTTGCTTGAGGCAGTACTTAATATATTAATAATATATGAATATATCAATCTATTAATATACTTATATATGATGGTGGACAGAAATCAACGCGGCAACTCCCGCAGCGAAGAGGTTTGGAGTCTTTAGAGTCTCTTAACGTCTATGGATTCTGCTGTTGAAGCTGTTTTTATTTCCAGAAATCTCAGCTCTGAAATCAGACGTCACATGTCGCTATCTGCTTCGTGATTAGTTTAGGTGGAAGCAGACGGAAGAAATAATGAAGCGAAATGAAATAGACATTCAGGATGATTACCAGGCAACCAACAAGGGGCCAGTGTGCCTTGGCGGTTGTTGGCTGCTGTTGACAGTTACTAACTGCCAACTTCGACCAACATTCTGTATTTGGGTGTTGGTGTTTTAAAAACATTTTTACATCTGACAATTCGACTAATCGTTGCAGCCCTAATTCTGATTACCGCTGCTAGCTCAAGATGGAAAGGATGGGTACACATGTACACGACATATACATAAAAAATAGAATAACTATAACTATATAAATGTTGACAACACTTAATGATAGTATTTGTGTGTGTGTGTGTGTGTGTGTGTGAGAGAGAGAGTGAGTGTATGCACGTGCACACCTCTTAAACAAAGAAAAGAAAGAAAGTCTTCTGTTTTGGGACGGCGTCTTGTCAGGCAGCTTGAGGAGGAAGAGCTGTGGTCATGTGTCGAGGAAGACGTCACTGAAGGTCCTGGAGAACTGGGAGGAGAATGTGCAAACTTTCTCTGAGCCTGAAGCTTCGGCCTGCAGAAACACACACACGCATACGCACACATACACACACACACACACACATACACACACATGCGCGTGTGCACACATGCAAGCGAATGCACATGCGCGCACACACACACACACACACACACACACACACACACACACACACACACACACACACACATTCTAGTAGAACACCGTAGTGCGTTGACCACATGATTGCGGGCGGTAAACATGAAGAGAAAAACAAATCCATCAAACTGTGAGTTTGAAGGTTAGATAGGTGAGGTGTATGTCTGCTTACTATGCCAGTGACGCCAAAGTCACTATGCTAGCTGGTCGCCACTCATTTATTTGTACTAAATGAAAGAAACATGACAGCGGTCAAATAAACGTTACCCTGACAAATGAGCGTCATTATGCCGCACAGCCTTATGGGATATCCTACACTGACCTAGGAACCATCCGATGCTTCCTTGGAATGTAGGCACCTAGTTAGGATGTTTCCTACGCTTCCTCTGTTTAGAAAGCATTCTCGCCATTGGGACACAGTCGTACCGTACACCGTAACAAGTGTACACCGTATTACGCTTGTAGCACAAACGCTCGTACATTTTGGAGCAGCTCACCTCTTGCTGGCAGGGTCATCTCTGCCTTGACGCATGCTGCCATGGCGATGCTGATGATAGGCCCGGAAGGTTAGTCCCTGTCTCTCATTGGTGGATAGCAGGGGCGCACCCTGTCTTCCAGCACCTTGTTGGAGAAGGAAACAAGGTGGCCAGATCAAATCAATAGCGCAAAAAAAGCGTAATAGCTATATGTCGCCAGTTCCAATAAGAGCATCAACTGAAATATGAAAGGCGTGTCAATGATTTTCATTTTAAATCATTGACACATATTTCAGACAAGTTGGTCTTTGCATTCATGACCAATTCATCAATCAAGTAATCTGAATCTGAAACAACACATATTTGTGATCGATAACGGCTGATGTTGGCTAATATAGATTAGATTAGAAAAAAATGAATACAACACATGCATCACAACAATGTGATTACGTGCAGCAATATCCAACATGACTATGATTGACTTTTTTTCTCTTTTCTTTCACCATTGAGGCGAGTGATTGGCGCGCGTGACCTCAGAATCCTGGTGGGCACCGTCGGGGTGGATGTGCTCGGCGCGACACGCGTGCCGTCCAGCCCTTCTGCACGTTTCGCTGGGCTCCGGGTGTGTCCGGGCAGGGTCTGCGAAGCTGTGCGCTGTGGCTTGGGTGTGTTTACAAACGCCGGAATGTTTTGCGTTCTGTGCGAGCGCAGCGTTCTGGGCTGAGTGGCGGGACTGCTCGCCACGGAGAGACTGTTTTCCAGCGCGCCTGTTATTCGTCTCGTACTCGTGTCCTCGGCCGCCGCCGCCGCCCCCGCCCCCGCCCCCGCCG
>OMNS01080190.1:0-10703 GCA_900303225.1 Laemonema laureysi
GACATACATGCTAAGTCACCTTTTAAGCCCCCAACCGTAGAGATGTCCTTTAGCAGACGAGTCACACTCAGGCGAGTGTGTTGACGTGCTGTCGCTCGCTGAACACACACACACACACACAGTCTTAAGTGTCTCAGCGACCCTCTTCACCTGCTCTCCAGGCCAAGCTACAGTATGGGGTCTGCAAGGTAGATCACCGAGTAACCAAACTACTAAACTCAACACACACGTGGTGAGAACACAGCGGGGTTGTTACTGGCTGTGATTGGCTGAGGTGTGGTGTTGGTGTGTGTGTGTGTGTGTGTGGGGTTCTCTCGGTTCTCTCTCCAAAAGGAAAGGTCACTTCTGGGTGTATTTAGGATCACTTGTTGTGTAAACCGAACAAATATCTGGTGATTATAGCAATATAATGAAAAGAGATATATTGTAGACCGGATGATGATTCCATCTGTTAACAGAATATGGGAGAATTGTGATAGTTAATTTATTTTTCATTTCTGTTACCCCCGATACAAAACAATGCAATCTCATGTCCCGGGCGGTCGGACGAGCTACCTTTTACAGATGAATATAAATATGTCAAAAGAGAGAACACACGTTGTATAAATTGCAAGTCACTAGAATGTTCATATTAGATTATAAGATACATAATATGAGTTATGTTGTATCTTTTATCAAGGGTCAAAAACCAATAAAGCTGAGGTTGAAACGACTACGAGTGCAGCGTTGTTCTTGAGGAACGACTGGACAGGAATGAAGGTCTGGTGGCCGGGGAGGTGGTTTTTTTGCAGTGGTACGTTTATTGCTCTTGTCTATAGTATACAGCGGTGTGGAAAAATACTGGAGTAACAAAAGTCTGGCAAGCAACGACGAAGCTTCTGTCACAAAGTGATTTCTTTTCTCTCTCGCTACGGGGGAAGAGAAACGCGGAAACACGACCCAATCCCACCACACAAAAGAAAGGTCCACTATATATTCCCAGTTCCTGAAGGACGGTCAAAACAACACGTGTTTGTACAGTGAAATGATGGAACGTTAGCACACACACACACACACACACACACACACACACAGAACAGAACAGAATGGACATTACTGGACTGGAACCAAGCCCACAGAACGCCACTTCAACGAGGGTGGCCTCACTTCCTAAGTGACGGGCTCTTTGGTCGGGAGTGTTTAGCGTTGGTCATAATAACAGACTTTAAGGCACGTCATTAGAAATGAAATAAAAAAAATAACAATTGTACATTCTTGTTTATCAATGAACATTGTGCTTACAGCACTAAAGTCACACTGGTGTGTGCAGTAAAGCACAAAGGCATTTTTCTAAGGCTGTGAGACTGGGTTTCGACCAATGAGAGCAGTTCCTCACCTCATGAGGCCTATAGGCTCGGGTGCAAGCTGATGTGCAGTATTCACAGTAAATAACTCAATATATTACATTTTCCTATTCACAAGTGCTTGAAATGGACATTTGTACTTTCTACTTTCTACGGAGAACAAGTCATTTAAGAAATGAATTTAGTTTTAAAAGTGGTAGGAACACACTTCGTACTTCATAAACACGAAGGAAGTCATTAAGATTTTCAACAAATCAAGAAGGAATGTCATTTATAAGGACATGAGAGGATATGAATATTTCAATAAATATACATGTGAAGGGTTAAAAAAAAGTGAAATTTGCAATAACAAATAAAGACAATTTGAGTATACTAATAACAATTGGTAGAGATGAACTTGTATCTGTTTAACAATCGTCTGAAGCAACAGGACAATCGGGAACCAGATTCATCCTGTAACATTTTAGAGTGGACTACCTAATAGCAAACGATAACAGGTTTACGGGGACTGTGTATTCGTACCAGTAACACCGCAGGGGGTCCATGTTCAGCAATGTGTGACACGTGCGCACTAAGCTAGAGGTGCAAAGTGAGATTTCCTTCTGTATTTACATGACATGATACTAACTGCTTGGTACATGAGGAGTCCTAGCCGCTATGCTAACAGCGTGTCCTCCGACACCGCCAACACGTCTAAATAATATCTAATATTTACACATTGATTTGTCAGCCTTGTGTTGTAATCAGATTCGCTGTCGTCACTTTTTCCAGTAATATTTAACATACACTCGGACTTCAAAAACACGATGGATTGTAAATAGCTTTCAAGTCAAGATGGCGTAACACTGGTATTGCATACAGCTCTGGGCTGGCGTTCTTCCTCTCCACAGGAAGTCCTTCGTGGGTCAATACTGTCCTTGATTTGGTAATTGTGCGCATCGTTGTCCAACAGGACAAGATTGTGTCGAACAATAACATCACCTGGTCCTTGGAGATAGCAGTTATGACATATATATATATATATATATATATATATATATATATATTCATATATATGAAATCCCAATTTCAATGTGAAAATAGTCAGTCTCTGGTAATTGGCACTCAATTGACTTTCATAGTTCTGGGTCGCTGGTCTGGGTTTCAGTTTCACTTTGCTGGCAAATGATCTTTAAAAATAATGCTGGGACGTAGAATAAGATGGAAGTTTCTCTAGCTGTCTGTCTGTCTGGCCGGGAGATGGGAGAGCTACAGTTTTACACTGTTAGCGTGGTGTTAATTGGCACCAGCGGGGTTAGCTTGGTGTTCCTTAGCCCTTGATGCTGTTCCTTAGCCCTTGATGCTGTTCTTGCTGTCACCAGCGGGGTTAGCTTGGTGTTCCTTAGCCCTTGGTGCTGTTCTTGCTGTCACCAGCGGGGTTAGCTTGGTGTTCCTTAGCCCTTGGTGCTGTTCTTGCTGTCACCAGCGGGGTTAGCTTGGTGTTCCTTAGCCCTTGGTGCTGTTCTTGCTGTCACCAGCGGGGTTAGCTTGGTGTTCCTTAGCCCTTGATGCTGTTCCTTAGCCCTTGATGCTGTTCTTGCTGTCACCAGCGGGGTTAGCTTGGTGTTCCTTAGCCCTTGATGCTGTTCTTGCTGTCACCAGCGGGGTTAGCTTGGTGTTCCTTAGCCCTTGGTGCTGTTCCTTGCTGTCACCAGCGGGTGTTACTTGCTGTCACCAGCGGGGTTAGCTTGGTGTTCCTTAGCCCTTGATGCTGTTCTTGCTGTCACCAGCGGGGTTAGCTTGGTGTTCCTTAGCCCTTGGTGCTGTTCTTGCTGTCACCAGTGGGGTCAGCTTGGCGTCCCGTAGATGTTGTCGCCATCACCAGTGGTCCAACTGGAGGTCCATGGCAGAGTTCAAGTTAATGTCTGTGATGTCCAGGAACTCCGTGTTGAAGATGCTGGGGCCGCTGGGCGGGGCCACGCTGAAGGCCGTGGCAGAGCTGGGCGGGGTGAGATCCAGCCACTCCATGGTCTCCCACGGGGACTCGCTGAAGCCCATGCCGGCCATGCCGTGGCCCTCGGGGGACAGCTTGGTGTTGACGGGGGACAGCAGGCCGGGGGTGTCCATCAGCTCCCTGTTGGCCAACAGTTTGTCCTGGAGGCTGTGGTGGTGGTGGTGGTGGTGGTTGTGGTGGTGGTGATGGTGGTTGTGGTGATGGTGGTTGTTGTCGTGGGGACTGTCGTAGCCGTCTCCGTCCCCCGCGTCGTCCTGCGGCCCGTCCTCCGCGGGCATTTTGACCAGCGCCGCCTGGCCGCCCAGCAGGGTCTCCAGGTGGGCGTCGGCCATGTGTCCGGCAGACAGGCCGTAGGGAGACGGGTGCTCGTAGTGTCGGTGGAGCCGTGGGAGGGCCAGGCCCACGCTGCCTGGGGACACAGGAAGGTGACGCACAAGTTTGGTTATAGATCGCTCCTTCTCTCCTCTGACGTTAGCGGGCAGCTCTTAAAGAGAAAGAGAACGTCAGAGGTGAGTGACACACGGGTTTGAAACCAACTGTATTCTCACTGACAGCTGCCAAGCTGTGGTTTTTACTCTCTAAGTTTAGCAAGAAAAATGTGTAATATTTCATTTTGGGGGTAGGATATGCTTCCTTACCTCCACTCGCTATAAGAACGTCCAACAGCTCGTCCATCTGCTGGCTTCTGGAGAGTTGCTGCAACACAGACGGTAACCAGTCATCAACCACAGCCGTAACCTTAGTGATTGATCACAGGACTTTACAGTTGAAACAATGTCCTCCTGACCTTTAGATGTGATGTTTAATGCAGTGGTTCCCAACCCTTTCTGGCCTGTGACCTCATTTTTAGGTAAAATACATCAAACATCTGTTGTGTGTCTGGTTTTAACCCTGTCACTGTCTGCCCTTGAGGTCCCAGTGAGGTAGTTGTGGCTGATGAGGGTCTGCTCCTATATAAGGGTTGGGGTTATAAGGCGCGCCCAAGGTTGGGAAACACTGGCTTCAGGATTCAAGCCAAGTTTCAAGTCAAACGTCTATAGAAACGTCAGCGGCCAGGCCTCTAGTTACCCCAGCTAGCATGTGGAGGAGGGGTGGCAAACAGCAAGGATGGAGGGTTAGAGGAAGACATGCACTGAGAGGGAGGTGGAGAGGGAGGTGGAGAGAGAGGTGGAGAGAGAGAGGTGGAGAGAGAGAGGTGGCCAGAAGGTGAAGGTGAAGCAACGCCAACAGATACAAAATACTAATACTCGAATGATTATATATATATATATATATATAAATGTATTTTTATATTTATATTTGTATGTATTGTTTGGGTTTTAAACAACTTGAGTTTACCTGCTTGACTGCATCCTCATAGCAGGGGGGGTGTCTTAAGTCACATGACTCTGAGCTACTGAAGCCTGGGGTTTGGCCCACTTGCGGAGGAGAGGGCAAAACTGACATCTACATGGAACATAGTGAGAGGTGTCACATTAGCCCACCCAGAGGAACCAGGGGGTGCTGCGGTCTGACCCTGTCCCTTTAAGAGGAGGCCTGACAAGCTCAACTTTGAATGCTTTTGAACGTTTGAAGACAAAGAATTTGGTTGGCGTTGAGAACCGTAGAGGTGTTTGTAAGAATACATATGACTAACACACACACACACACACACACTGTCTCACACACACACACACACACACACACACAAGAGAATGTGATGAAACAGACATCTGTTTCAAAGAGTGGAAATACGACCGGACTAATCTCCCCGACCAAAGACCGCCTCCGCGAGGGACCCGTGAAACAAACAGAAAAAGTAGAAACCCCAAACCGTCGAGTGAATGTGAACTAGATGATCTGTTAACGGCGCCGCGGGGCTACGCTACACCTGGTGTCGCGCTCGCCGCTCCCTCACCTTGGGCAGATGGTTGGGGGGCGGGGCTTTGGCGTGGCCACGGTGGGTGTGTCCACAGTCGACGGCGCCGGGGAACCCCCCGTGTTGACCCCTCTGCTCAGCGCCGTACGACGGGTTCACGGGCTGCCCGCCGCTCTTCTGTTGCATCTAAACATGTCAGGGAGAAGAGGCAACAAATATCACTGGAAAGGTTCAGGAGAGTTCAGGTCATGTGACCTCAAGTTCCATAAAGGATGGCGCCAAGATGGCGGCTTGGAACGTGTGTGACATCACGTGAAGCCTGTGAAGGGTTTCTATTTGTGTATATTTCAAGCAGTGGGCCTGCAGCCTGCGGTGCACAGCCTACCTGTGTGTTGTGCAGTGTACCTGTGTGTTGCGCAGTGTACCTGTGTGTTGCGCAGTGTACCTGTGTGTTGCGCAGTGTACCTGTGTGTTGCGCAGTGTACCTGTGTGTTGCGCAGTGTACCTGTGTGTTGTGCAGCGTACCTGTGTGTTGTGCAGCGTACCTGTGTGTTGTGCAGTGTACCTGTGTGTTGCGTACCTGTGTGTTGCGTACCTGTGTGTTGCGCGCCCTGCCGCTGCCTTGGGGGAGGGGCTGAGCACAGCCGGAGGCGAGGTGCGGGGGAGGCGACAGCAGGTAGGGCTGGTTGGGAGAGCAGGGCCGGGGGCTGCCGGACGGCCTCCCGCTGGGGGAGTCTTGGGGAGAACGCTGGGGGCTAAGGAAGGCAGACATGGGGGCCTGAGGGCTGCCAGCAGGGGGCGCGGGACCTGGCACGGCCCCGCAGTGGCCCAGGTCCTCCAGCGGCTTGTGGGAGGAGAGAGGACAGCTGGGAGACATGGACGTGGGCTCCTGCTTGATGGTCACCCCGAAGAACTGCTGGCCCGCCGTGGCTGGGGGTGGCTGGTGGTGCTGGTGGTGCTGGTGGTGCTGGTGGTGCTGGTGCATGGGTGGGTGGTGGGGAGCCGTGGGAGACAGGGCGTTGTCCTGCGTAGACCCATAGCAACGCTTCCTCTTGTGGAGCTGAAGCTTCAGCTCTTCCACCTAACAGTCGGGGCACAAAGCGTCCGTAAACATCATGACCTCCAGAAATGTGTTGGTATTTAATACAATGTTGTCCCGCTTGGAAACCCCAAGAGACAGAAACAGCAGGCTGATGGTCACCCACCTGTCTCTGCTCCTGGTGTAGCTTCCACGTCAGCTCCTCAATCACCTTCTGTTTCTCCACCAACATCTTGTCCTTCTCCGCCTCCACCGTCCCCTCGCCCTCTCCTCCTCCTCCTCCTCCACCCTCCTCGATCCCAACGGCCCGCCCCGGGGACGTCCCCTGCAGGGTGAAGTGGTGTCCGGGAGAGGACATGGGCACGTCGCTGAAGCTGTCGGGCAGCGAGCCGCTGAGGGACAGCTCCGAGGAGGAGGAGGCGGGCGAGATGGGAGGCGTGGAGGAGGTGCTGGGGTACGGGAAGTACCCCCCCTGGGACGGGGCACCGCTGGAGGAGGAAGGGGACTGATAGGAGGACTGGGACAGGGAGCCCGTGGGGGTCACCGGGAAGGTCATGGCGGCAGAGGAGGGGTGGAGGTGGTGGTGGTGGAGGTGGTTTTGGTGCTGGTGGTCGCCGACACCCGGGTCCCTGAAGGGCCGGAGTCTCTCGATGAGGGCCGTCTTAGTGCCCGACACCGGCATGCCCCGGATACGCAGCTGCTGCCTGAGCTCCGACACCTGGAGGTGGAGAGGCGGGAGGGGAAGGTGGAGGAGAGAGGGAGGGAGAGAAGGAGGTTTTAAATGACTTGTGCACCTTTCTCAAGCCATGCATGGGAGAGGGTGGTAGCAGGGTGTGACACCTACTTTAAGGTCATCCAGATTGGCTGGCAGGGGCCCAGGTTTGACGGGGGACAGGCTGGTCTGGTATGTGGTCTTGACCGGGGAGGAGGAGCTGCTGTTGGCTGCGCTGGTGGGGCTACTGGAGCTGCAGGCTGTTAGATGGTCGCTTCTGTAAGGTGTGAGGAGAGACCCGGGAGTCAGACAAACACACCACATACCTGTATATATATAAACATATATATCTGGCCCTCTGTCCATCCAGCACCATGATGGGCCCCAGGGACCTACTTGTGGTTGGGTGCCGATGTGCCCACAGGCTGGTAGCTGAAGCTGGGCTGCCTCTGTGGGACCGGAGCCTGGTGTGGGTGGGCGTGTGCGTGCTGCGTGTGCACGTTGTGTGCCTGCGTCTGAGCGTGTTTCTGCTGGCTGAGGATCTGCAGCTGCAGGAACAGCTGCTGCTGCTGCAGCAGTCGGGCGTAGGCCGAGTCCATGGGCGGAGGGGACTTCTCCGCCTTCTGGTCGGGGGGGATGTACTGGTGGTACTTGAGCTTCTTCACCTTGGGTTTCACGTCCTTCGGCTTCTTGTGGCGGTTCTTGTCCGACGTCTTGGACTGCAGTTCAGAGCAGCGTCGATAAAAGTTAAGATAAAATCATTAAAAAATTACATCCATGTACAAAAAATGTAAACACAGCAGAGAAAAGTTTGTTGTAGTCAAATAAATAAACTATATTCCAATAATAGTTTTTTGTGTTCAATGTACTTTTTAAAAACCATGCTTTGATCATACACAACAGTCCCCTTGTGTTGTGAAACTCTGTGTAACCTATGTATTCATGTAATAGGTTTATATTTCACCAATAATCCACTTCTGTTCATATTGTCCTTGTAGATACCTTGTTGCTGTATATTTATTTTGGGGAGCTTTTATTTAGTTAATTACGCTTTTATTGTGTGACCGTTGACACTTCCTGTAGATTCGCGCCGCTCTCAGTGGCCGCGAGCCTTGCTGAGGAGCGGTAAAGGAGCATGAGCGCCCCGGTGAACAGTTGGGTTAAACATGTTAAAAACGCTTAATGGAGCCTCAAGTCGTATTCTGTACAGGTCACAAATACTGTTGTTTGTTGTCAGAGTGTTTATATCAGCGTGTAAATGTGTTGTGTGTGTTTTTTTTATCGTGTACAGAGCGTTTGTAAAATACGCTAGCTTACCGAACTGAAGCTATGCTAACGGAGCAGCGGTGGCTTCCCGTCGGTCCGCCGCTCTCTGCTCGTTAAAGGTGTTGAAGTTACTGTTCTGATATTATTGGCTCTTTAAAGGTGTTAACCTGACCAGGTGACGTTAATGTACTGATATTATATTATATTGTATTATATTATATTATATTGTTGTGTCTTCCACAGGTACGTGAGCTCCGTCGTTTTAATTTTTCTTAATACACGTTGTGTATATTTCAGTGTAAGTTCATGTTCACATTTGAAAAATTAATCTGTCATAAATGCATACATTGCCTCTGGTGTTAAATAAAGGGACGTTTAACTATGTTCCGAATGAGATGATTTATTGATTTAATGGAAGGTTGTATGGAGTAGGTTGGCACATGCTGAGGTGTGCATGTTGAAACCTGCTCCGGTGAAGTCGCTGTACTCCTATTATTGTTTTATATTATCAGGCCAAGACCGGCTACATATGCAGAGGTTATAATGTGGAGCTGAAGGGTCCTGACCTTGACCACAGCGGGGACAGACATGGGCAGGGAGGGCTGGCTGTTGGGGTCAGATAGCCCCTCTTCCTGCCCGGGGTCAGACGAGTCCCTGGTCACTCCGCCCTGTGGACACAAACACATGGTGATATTCATCAGGTTATTGAGTACAGTTGATGTGATGTCAATTTGGAATAATAAAGAAAGAAAAAAAATGAATTCAGTGTCTGACTTTTACTGTCTCTATTTTCTTTTACTTTGTCTTTTACACACTGCTCTGATGTCGTGGCTATAATCGGTCTCCGGTGACTTCCCTGCTCACGACTGACGCACTAATACAGTGTAGTTCCGTGTGTCGGCACTAGAGGGCAGCGAACCCCAAGCCTCCACACAGTAGAAGTGAGCCTTGAGCGCCTACCGTTTGGCCTCCAAGAGAGAAAGTGCCCTTTTTAGTCGTCGTAATTAGTATATTTATTATTGCGTGTATTTATTTAATTATTTGCAAAAATTGCCTTTTATGAAGTTGGGGCCCCTGGCCCTCGAGCATCCTCTGCTCCTGGAAAGGAGGAGACGGTGTATCAACAGGGGGGGGGAACTGAAAGGTCAAAGGGGACGCAGGAAGGATATTGGTGGAGGTGGTGACTAAGAGCAGCCAGAGGCTCGCCAAAAGGCTACGAAAATAAACAGTGGAAGAAGAGCTGTTCCCTATTTAGTTAGTATTTGTTTGTGGTAAGCTTCTTAAGGTCAGGTTGTCCACGTCAGTTAATGGGGTTGGAGGAGGGGAGGGTTTCCACGTCCCACACACCTGTCGTGGGCTGGTGAGGCTGGGGGAGGACGAGGAGGAGGGCGTGCTGCCGACGGCCTCCAGGGACGAGGGCCCCGCCGAGCCGGGGGACTCGTCTGTGTGGTGCTGCTCTGGGGACAGGCCGTCGCTGCTGCTGTCCTCCTCGAACGCGTACGAGTCCTCCTGCTTGGGGAACTTGCCATGGTTCACTGTGGAGAGAGCCAGCAGCGTGTTAGCTTAGTTAGCAGTTAGCGTCACAAACACTTCATTTCAGCTGCTGTGGGTGAGACTTGAGAGTTGTAAAGAGAGCAGAAAAGAGCATATCTTGAAAATGGAAAAAAACGAAATGGATGTGATTGACAAGATTCCCCTGAATCAGGGAAGAGGTGCTCTGATTGGTCAGAAATGAGCAGGGAGCTGTCTGGTCTCAGATGGAGTCTAGCTGAAGGATGGCTGGGCCATACACTCAAATGGAGGCTCTTACATCTGACAGCTCCTTTAAATGTGGTTTGACATGACATGGGGGGGGGGCGCGGGGGGAATGTAAGTCTGAATAAGTACAGGTATAAA
The DNA here is from genome assembly GCA_900303225.1 of Laemonema laureysi. NCBI lineage: Eukaryota > Metazoa > Chordata > Actinopteri > Gadiformes > Moridae > Laemonema > Laemonema laureysi. The sequence continues at coordinate 10,108 of OMNS01080190.1, forward strand.
TACTAGTACAAGTTGCATGCACCGGCGGTTCCATGAGTACAGATATCCGTGCACTAGTGCCACGCTGGGAGCGGAGGTGTTACACTGTGTTGGTGAGAGAACGACATGAATACTCTTCACAGTGAGCAGAGCCCTGATTGGCTGGGCTGATAGTAAACAGGCTTTTAATTGGAGGAGCTAAGAGTAGCCGCGGTTATCTCCAAGGACTGACCCTGAGGTTAGCAAAAGGACAGCGCCAGGGAGGGGAAAGGGTACAGAGAGTGTGTGTGTGTGTGTGTGTGTGTTTAGTATCTGAACATGTGACCTGCCAAGAGGGGACCCTGGTTTCAGTCACAATTCAACCCCATGTTCTGCCTGTTAGCAACCTCCACACACATACACACACACACACGCACACGCACACACACACACACACACACACACACACACACACACACACACACACACACACACACAGAAGATATTCTAAGAATGTTGTGCTCAATGTTATTTCCTTCCACCTGTAGATGTTTAACTTGATTACTCTTTCTGGCTACTCAGTCACACATTACACACACGCACACACACACACACACACGCAGAGGCGGAGGCACCAG
>OMNS01080191.1:0-11155 GCA_900303225.1 Laemonema laureysi
AACGCCACCGTCTGTGTCTGCCACGGCGGTTAGGTTAGAAGCCAACCAGCAAAGATGGAGCACAGCAGACGGGGGAATGGCGCCGGGTTTCTCTTGACTGTCATAAAGAAGAAACCACAGCACCGTCGCAGCAGCTCATGATAGCCAGATGTAGGAAAACACAATGTGGGACTAAGGAAGGAAGATATTTGTCAAAAGCAAGTCGTTTGCATGAAATCGTTAAGGGTGAGAGAAGCACAATTAGTTGTTTGTGTAATGTCTCTTAAATGAGAGAAACGACTTGGTAGCTGGCATGTAAGGTGCAGGCCAGAACAATGGTACAAAGGCCAAACTATTATTTAAGTTGATTCTGAAATATAACCAAGTGCACTTCAGTATTAACCCCGACATAGTAATTTAAGGAGTCGACTTTGGCACACACACTTTGGATGGATGTCCATTGGATCATCCCTCTATATTTAATTGGATCAGATGTTAAACCACTTGGCCATTCGACAAAAGATCACGTGGTGGTAATCAGAACAGCAAATTATTAAGTTCATCTTCATTTTAACCATTTTAAACTGAGGGTAAAGGTCTTAGATTTGATTCGGGTAAACATTTGACTGTTTTTCGAGTGACAGATTTCGTGGCTTGATTTTGAAGTGAAATCAGCTGATTGCGTTGCGTGTGGGCGGGGTTAAATAAGAGCCGGAGACTTCGGCGCCGTTCGGCTTCACTCGGGTGGTTTTAGTCCGACAGACCCCTCTCCGTAGTCCGCTAAAAAATATACTGCGTTCACCGCGCAAACATTTACAAAAAGTGAAACGGCGATCACATTCATTCGAAGGTAACGTCTGCTAATCCTAATGTTAATCTATATGCTATTTAAACGTCCAGGTTTAGTTGTCCTGCGTGTGTTTAAAGGCGGCTGTGTGTTGTGTGGAGCGCTAGTCCGGCTAGCTGCTTGCGGCTAAGCTAAGCTGACGTTAATGTTGGCCGAGGTAAACTTTTGGTTCACGGCAAATGTCACTCGTAGCTTTAGGTTCGGGTGTCCGCCAGAGACGTGTAGGTGGACGTGTAGACGCGTCAACGGGGACCGCGGCTCACGATAGCACCACATAGTATGTTGGCAGCTACGTGCTGCTCGCTGTGTCTTAGCCGTTAGCTTACCCTGCTAGCTTGCCCTGCTAGCTTGTTGGTTAGCCGGCTGAGCCACAACAAACTGGAGGATAAAATGTCAGGAGTGTGTCCTGTTTTAATTTGTCACGATTTATCCACCCGCACTAACATTATGCTAGGCCCACTGCTAACCTCCACGGTAGCTAATTGGCTAGCCGAATTGGATAATTTTAGTAGAAATGTGTGATGTTGCACCCCGAACCGAACTGGAAGAGACTTAATTGAGATGAAGACATAATTTGTGTATTTCATGAATTGTCATATCGCGTTTTTCCATGTTTTAGGTTTCTGGAAACACCTGCAAAGACGAAAAGATTATGCCAAGTGATGCTAATCAAGATGGCTAGCTGACCAGTTGGCTGACACTTGGAAGATTCTGGTTGAAGGGTTTCCAGCAGACACTTTCAGAGTTACATGTGTGCTAAATTAATTCGTCCCCAGCTTTTTTTCTATTTAACGTACGCAAGGACGTATTCGCTCCAACGTGGGATGCTCAACAGAGACTTAATTGAAGAAGCAGCTGAGACATCTAATTGAACAATTTGACTGTGAGGAAGCCAAGACGTAAGGTGGGACGGACGATCCTCAAAGTGTTGAGTCGTCCCAACGGGGTGGACTCGCTCGCAATTTAAAGACACTTAATTACAAGAAAAGCAAACGAGTGCCGAGTCGTCACCATGAGTACCGCTAGAACAGAGAACCCAATTATTTTGGGCTTGTCCAACCAGAATGGACAGATGCGGGGCTCTGTGAAGCCTGCTGGGGGACCTGGAGGTGGAGGAGGTGGTGGTGGTGGTGGAGGAGGTGGCGGCCAGCAGCAACCAAGCCAGATGAAGACCTCCAGCACAATCAACAATGGTAGCCCCCTGCCCACCCCCACAGCCAACACTGTCATCAAGTAAGTTTAGTGAACAGTCAGCATCTTCTAAAATGTACATGGGGTCATGGGAGATTGCTAGCTTTATATACTATAGATATTTGGATGTACATTTTAATTTACAATGTTTTGTGTGTTGGATTAAGGACCCTTGTTTTAACCCCAACATCTGCAGGTATACAATGTGTGGGGAAGCAATTTAAGAAGCTGGTCTCACAAATGTTTGAACCTAAAAATGGAGTCACAGGCCCCTGCTGTGAAGCCATGACCTGTAATTGACTTGGTCACTCAAGATGATTATTCCAGCTGGTGGCTTTCTGTTGCTGAAATGAAACCATTTCAGTGCTGCTTGTTGTTGTCATGCGGTATTAAAACACTCTTTCATTCATTGATGTAATGAATGTGGTCCAACCACTTCAAGTGCATCTTTGAGTTTCTGCTTGTCATCTTGTTGATGGGCTTGCATATAAGGAATTTCTAGAGTAAGGTCCGTGTAATTTAGTTTGTTGTTCCTGAAAATATTTTCACTCCGCAGGCCCGGAGATGACTGGAAGAAAAATTTGAAGCTTCCTCCAAAAGACATGAGGATGAAAACTTCGGTAGGTGTTAAGCAGTTATTGTCTTCCTAACAACTCACTCGATTACAATGCCCTAACCTAACAATGCATAACCCTAACCCTAACCTTGTAATTAAAGTAATGTACAAGTCAACAAAACGGAAAGCTGCCAGGCATCATGGCTTAGGCCTTGACACACACTTGACAACTTGATGAGGTCATTGTCTGGTAATGCTAGCAAGTTTCATTTAGGCTAAGCAAATAAAAAATAAAAATGTTACCTTTCAGTGCCCCTCAAAATAAATTGCTGCTCCATTATTTAACTTCATAATTGTACAAAGCAATGGTATGTTTGAAGACCGAGAAGAGGAACACTAATTAAAAGGCCTGTAGGTGTGAATTCTTTCTTTAATGAGATGTGAGGCACTCCCCTTGATACCCTGCTACAACCCACAGTTTGAAAACCACTGATTATAGAGCAATACAGTTCACACATGGCTTCAGGTGAAACTAGACACAGGACTCAAGTTTTTTTTTTGTTTTTTAATCTCGTCGTGGGCTTCAGTAGAAGGTGACCTATGTTTGCGTGATCATCTACCATAGGCAAGAACTCCTGTTGAAAGCAGTGGTTGGTACTTGGTGATGAGTAACGGGTGTTTAACGTGTGGTAAGCTGTCTTTTCAGAGGCCCCAGGTCTGTTTTGTTATGGTGGTTAGAAATGTTGATGACTGACATGGGAAGGGTTGGTTAGCATTTTAGCATGGTTAGCATTTTATCAATTTCTTAAACGGTTTGTTAAAATGTGTTTATCTTTAATATCACATGTAATTACTGCAGTCACCTGTCAACACCTACAGATTTAAAAGGCCTCTACCAAAGAGGGTGTGTGTGTGGTTTTCCCCCAGACCGAAAGCTTCAATCATGACAAATGACACTGAAAAATGTAATCCTGGCTGTGACTTACCAGAGAAACGATGTCACTGTCAACAGTAAAGGTTGCGGTGTATTCAGTCAGGTGGCGTGTTTGGGGGAGACTGCAGTTCCTCACTTGTTACTATAACGGTCGACAGTTGGTTTTTAATGGGCAGATAACCAAACGTCCATTTGTGTGCCATGCAGAATGCGCATGGCGTTTCACAGCAGCACTAGTGCCATGCGCCAACACCTGAAAAGAGGCGGAGAAGGTTAAACCACTGTGGGCCGATCAGCGTTTTTGTATGAAATACGCTGTAGATTAATCGATAAAACATAGTTGGTCGTTAGTGGCAGCCTTAAACCAATGTATCCAGATGCATGTTTGCCTTGTCCTACGGTCTATTACAGCGCAGATCATCAAATTGCTCCAGTGTTTCATGTTTTCTTGCAACACAATGGGGGTTTTGTGTATAGCACAGTATGATGGCCAGTGTAATTCATTAAATTGTACAAAAAAAACCCACTGCCATGATCAGAATACACTGAACTAGGGCTGGCCTGAATACATCGTTTCAAGTTCAATAGTTCATTTAAAAACAAAAAAAGTACATTCAGTGTTTTCCCTGCCTGAATCGGAGCCAGTGTAGACCACTGCTGCATTATCGCATTTTTATCAACTTCCATAGTATGGGAGTACTTCCATAGTATGGGAGTACTTCCATAATGTGAGAGTACTTCCAATCATCGCAAAGCAAATGGGTGCTTTGAACGCAGGACGTGTGCTGTTCACCTTTAGCCAAGTCACACAGGTGCTGTTGTGATGACGGATTGACACAAAAGAAACTTCATGTTCATTAAGTGACCAACCCGTTATGGTAGGTTCAGCTCTTTGGTAGCTTTTGGCCTCGTTTAAATGGCTGCTAAATGTTCATAATTAAGCTTCCATTACAACCGTTAACCCCCCAGGCTTGCCGAAGCCTCTTATTTCTATGGCCAACTGAGGAGTGGGGCCATGGAAAACAAAATCCTAGGAGAACCCTTCAACACTTAATATATATTACTATTACTACTACTGGTTAGTTTCCTTTTAAAGTGTGTCAGTCTTGCCGATTCTCATGCTGGACTGCAACTGTCAAAGTGCTACCGAAGTATTTGAATAGTGTTCTAATATCCAAATACAAAACTAGCGAAGAATAATTGAAGCGGTTGGGTCAGTGTTAAGCTACCAAGTTAACATGGCCAATGTTAACTTTATATTTCTGTTTTAATGTCAATTACAGGATGTGACTGCAACTAAAGGCAATGAGTTTGAAGACTACTGCCTAAAGAGGGAGCTTCTCATGGGCATCTTCGAGATGGGCTGGGAGAAACCGTCTCCCATCCAGGTAGGTTCTGCAGCCTCTTGGACGCTACTTTCCAGACCTTTTGGGGCCAAGGCGTGCCACGGGCACAACCTGACCCTGCAAGTCACCCATGTAGGCAAAAACACCTCATAGCGACCTTGGTTCCATTCCAGCCTGTGGTTGCTTTTCATTCCCTCTCTCAACCCACTTCCCTCTCCTGTCCATAAAGGCATATTCCACATAACACCATTTCTGGGTCCAACCATGAATTGTACGAATTACATTGTAAACGGGCAGGAACTTATTTACTTTTTATATTTTCAGTATTTGACTTGCTCATTGGCGACTTGGATACATGCCAGTAAACTCAATGAACAAAATGTCATGGCACTCCTAGCCTTGCCTCAAGGCATACTGGTTGGGAACTACTGCTCTTGGAGACCTCGGGGGTCCATGTTGATGTCTGAATGTCCATCACAGGAGGAGAGCATTCCCATCGCACTGTCAGGACGGGACATCTTGGCCCGGGCTAAGAACGGCACAGGAAAGAGTGGGGCCTACCTCATCCCCTTACTTGAACGTATCGACCTGAAGAGGGACTGCATACAAGGTGAGGAAGCTGAATCACAACTGGCCCTAACCCCTACCAGCTAGACTCCCAAGATGGGGAGCGGTCTTTGGTCTACGGTTGTGTTGACACTATGGCTGGTTGGTGTCTTTGGCCAAATTCAGGTCTCATGATGCCATTGTTATTAGGGTTGCAAGTTAAATGCTCTCCTCACTGTAGCAGGTTGTAGTTTTACAGCTACTTTAATTTCTTGTACAACCATATCTAGTTTAGGCTGCAGGGAAATCTTTGAATATTGGATTAATTATGACACTGTTTAGCCTACTTTATTCCAAATAAGTCTGCATGTAGGATCTGTTTTCAACAACTTCTACAACATGATGGGTATCGTAACGTGCTATTCATTAGTTGCACGGTATAATCCAAAAATGATTCTCATTATATCCTTGGGTGAAAAGAGAGAGCGTTATAAATGGCAAAACGCTGCGCTATGACGAGGTACTGGGTTTAGAGATTAATGAGTTTAGTGCTCCGTCATTGTCCTCCAAAACACAGCCGGTGGTTCTCGCCAGCTCACACTGTGCTGGAAGGAAAGATGATTAACTTTATTTAATGCCAATCATGAGCGTGGTGTTGAAGTCGGCTCTCGTGACTTGTAATCATGTCTACACCTTGTTCTAAAACATCCCTGGTCCATGTCTACACCTTGTTCCAAGACATCCCTGGTCCATGTCTACTCCTTGTTCTAAAACATCCCTGGTCCATGTCTACACCTTGTTCTAAAACATCCCTGGTCCATGTCTACTCCTTGTTCTAAAACATCCCTGGTCCATCTCCATGCTCCCTGAACTATGAACTTTGGACTGGATTTGTAGTTTAGTACAAAGGAAAATGCTTCTTGGGCCTGTTGGTGTCTAGCCATTTATTTATTATTCTTTGTTTAGAAAAACAAAATATGAAAATAAATGAGTTCTTCATGAATTGTACACTGACTGGACTGAGTGCCAGTGTTTCGTTTAGTTATTTATTTGAGTTTATTGTCATTAGATTTTGGTGTGTCTATTGCAGTGTCGGTCGGTCCCTACCTCCATGTTTTGTTTTGCTTCCTGTGTGCAGCGTGTTTATGATTTTATTATTGGCTTCATTATGACTCAGTATGTGTGTCACATTAGTGTTGTGGTGACACCTGGCTTGTTCCTGCAGCCGTGGGCATCGTGCCCACCAGAGAACTGGCCCTGCAGGTGAGCCAGATCTGCATCCAGGTCGGCAAACACATGGGCGGGGTGAAGGTCATGGCAACGACGGGCGGCACCAACCTCCGGGACGACATCATGAGGCTTGACGAGACAGGTACAGTCATGAGTCACGGCGCTCCAGGAGCTGTTTGGCCCGATTGTGAAAGTAAAACTGGTGTGAAGTTTTGTTTCAACTTGACTTTGTTATTAACAACTGTTTGACGAAACAAACAGATTCACAGCCACATTTAAATGGCACATATTTTTCTTATGGGTGTCCATGTCATACGTTTTGATTAAAAAAGGATGGTGGTGTTCCATGGAGGAGTAAAGTGGTGGGATGGAAACTAATCCAGAGCCCATCCATCTCCACATATTGAGTTCAGCAGTGAAAAATGCAATTAGAAAAGACCATTACAAACAAACTAAAAAAGCTGTTTATGGAAAACTTAATTGCCTATTTTATGTGCAAATGGGAATGAGACTTACTACTGGGCGTGTTGCAGTTTAATGGTTCATCAGAAGAAAGCTTTTCTTTGTGCTACAGATGAAGTCATGTACCAACATGCAAACGCTTTGGTGGATTTTCTCCCTCGGTTTCCCAGTACAATATTAACAGTTTATTAAATGCAATCAGGACTATGGGGGTTGTATTCCCCTGTGGGGCAATATTACACATGCAAATGTCTCTATAAACGGAAGGAATCGACTTCATGTTAGTTTCTTTATTAGGGGGGATGGTGTACTGGCTGGGGTGTTGGACTCCTTGAACAAGAGGCAGAACCGCTACCTGCTCATTAGTGACATGCATGTGGGAAAATGTATTCACTGCAACTTGTCTTTTGGATCAGACCGTCTACTAAACGGTGTTCCATAAACGGCTGCCTTCCCAGTCGTTGCTCCTGCCCGTCCTGGGACTCATTTACGCCTCTTAACTGAACGGTGTCTAAATGTGATGAAACTGTTGCACAAATGGACTAGAACTGAAGACGTCAGCCGTGGAGAATCAATAGGTCGAGGCTTTTGTTTGGGTACAACGGGTCTTCAACCTTCACTCGCTGATGGATCAATCTGCCTTTCAACTTGAATCACTGTGTGTGTGTGTGTGTGTGTGTGTGTGTGTGTGTTTGTAGTGCACGTGATCATTGCAACCCCTGGGAGAATCTTGGACTTGATCAAGAAAGGCGTGGCCAAGGTCAACCAAGTGCAGATGATCGTTCTGGATGAGGTCAGTTGGAGGAACACTTGGTTCCCCCGTCTGTAAAGACAGACCAGGGACTGGACACAACCTACCAGCTACGTTGATTCAATGTTGACATCATGTGAGGGACGAGGCACAAATGAGAGGACAATGCTTGGCCTCCATTTTGTTTACAATTAGCAAACTGGACGACTGTTTTAAAATGGATGGGGATGACTGCACTGATTTGAAAAGAAAAACCTTTTTAGTTGTGTTTTCATTGATATTTCACAATCCTACTTCCATGTGGAGTTGACCCTTACTTAGCTCCGCTCCTTACCTCGGTCCTCCATTCCCCTTCGGTCTCCAGGCTGACAAGCTGCTGTCACAGGACTTCATGGTGATGATGGAGGAGATGCTGAGCTTCCTGCCCAAACAAAGGCAGATCCTGCTGTACTCTGCCACCTTCCCCCTCAGTGTGCAGAAGTTCATGGTTGGTTCCCCCCCCCCCCTTTATATCCATTAGCCTAGTCATCACAAATACTAACTTTTGAGACTTTTGATTAGTATCTCAAGTCAGACCAGCTCAGATCTGGGTGAACGGTGTGTAACACTTTGTTTCGCTTCACATTTGTTTTGATCAATCATGTTGCCGGAGGTAGGTCTCGAAGCGCAAAATTGGCAAAACACAAACTCAGCCAGCAGTAGTAAACGCTGTCAAATCAACAGCGTGTAGACTGGTCGCTGTAGGGATCCCCTTCTGAAAGCTTCATCCACTCATGCGCTAGGAGATTATTCTTCGGTAGAATAGCTCCGTAACGAAACATGAAACAAGGCGTAACTCCGCCCCTGCAGTCTCTGGGTTCCAGCCCAGGTTCTGTGCCATCTCCCCCAGACGTTCTGCTATAACATAGTAGGACTGCTGGGTCAGAGGTTCTGCTATAACACAGTAGGACTGCTGGATCAGTCCTTCTGCTATAACACAGTAGGACTGCTGGGTCAGAAGTTCTGCTGTAACACAGTAGGACTGCTGGGTCAGAAGCTCTGCTGTAACACAGTAGGACTGCTGGGTCAGAAGTTCTGCTGTAACACAGTAAAAGAGAAGCATATCCATGCATGATTGCGGTGCCTATTGGTTCAAAGTGGCGTTGTTGGCATTGAGATAACATGATTGGCTTAAACGTGTGCATTCCAGATTCCAACATGTATTTGTTTGACTGCTGGCCATTGCAATAGATCTGCATGCATGAGAACCTTGAGACTCAATCAAAACATGACTGAATCGAAGCGAGCAAGAACTGCTGATGTAACTTGACGTGTGTGTGTGTGTGTTAGAATTCTCACTTGCAGAAGCCTTATGAGATAAACCTGATGGAGGAGCTGACGCTGAAGGGAGTCACCCAGTATTACGCCTACGTGACTGAGCGGCAGAAGGTCCACTGCCTCAACACATTGTTCTCACGGGTGCGCATCACTCTCTATAGCTCTACAAAACCATTCAACTGAGGTTCAAGTCATGTTGGCTAAATTATTTAAACTGCTTATAACTGGCAAAATGCCAGCTATTGTCTGAAAGACATTGTGTTGGTTTTGCCTAACTTTAAGTCATCTAGGACTTGACTTGTTTTTGTTTTGTTTTCTTGTGACTGTTGGTGAAATGGTTTATCCACAATGACAACTGGGGAAGTGCCAACTGTTGGGAGGCCTGCAAGTTGTTTATTTAGGTCTTGCATGGTGATTGAAGAGAGGTTTTGGATGAACCATTTCACAAGGCTCAAGTGGTTAGAACTGGTGAAATGCCAACTGTTTAAAAAACATTCAGTTGGTTTTCCTCTGAATGTTGAAGTTGTAAAACACATCGTCCCTCCTCCACAGCTCCAGATCAACCAGTCCATCATATTCTGCAACTCTTCTCAGCGAGTAGAGCTCCTGGCCAAGAAGATCTCCCAGCTGGGCTACTCCTGTTTCTATATCCACGCTAAGATGAGACAGGTCAGCCTGACCGCTGCTCGCTACACCTGCCAGGCGCTGTTGCTGTCCTTGTAGGCGGTGCAGTCTAAATATACTGTGTGTGTCTCTCCACCCAGGAACATAGGAACCGCGTGTTCCATGACTTCAGGAATGGACTCTGCCGGAACCTTGTCTGCACTGGTAAGGAACCTGTTGTGGTGGATACAAGCCAATCAGGAGAAGGATTATAGGTCATGCTGCAAAGCAACTTGGATATAGTGTAGTTTAAATTGTTAAAAAAAAAAATTCAAAAAACTAATTGTGTGAAGTGATTTTAAAACGATTTTGGTTCAGTATCGATTCATTAATGATTGTTTAGTGACAAGTGTGTTGCAGTAGTTACTCAGGTATGCCAATATGTTCCAATTTCCAACATTTTCTGAGCCATAAACTAAGTGGACTAAATCTATGCATCCATGAAGTATCATATTTATGCAGTTTCTTTTTTAAATAAGTGTCAAAATGTGCTTGGCAGGCGAATAAAAGATTATATGGCAATAAAACGCAGTGCTATGAAATCAGACTGGTAGAATATATTGCTTCTGTTCTTATTACTTGGTTAGTAATGGGCTTTACACTCGTTTACAAGCCCCCCTGGTGTCTAAAGAGACCATTCTGCTAATGAAACTTTAATGGGAAACCTATTCAAAGATCTCTCCTGCCTAGCCTTTTAATATTGTTGGTAGTGCGCAGAGATTAATTTAACATCAGAATGATGCATCGTGTCCTTTTGGCATTAGTGTTGGTTACTATTATTAACTATTGGCTGTTGCCCAATACCTCCATCTACTGACTGTTGGCCTACAGACTTTGAGAATGTTGTCGCGTGAACTTTTAAAGGGCCTCCGTTTTACCACCAGCTGTGAGGTTGATTAGCCATTTCAAAATCACTCCCATGACATCACGCATGGGAGGGTCCAGCCAGATGTTTGATGGACAGGTCAACCGACCAGTTAAATGCGGTCCACTGGGTAGACCGGTAGGTCGATCCATCGTGCGTCTGTGTGGACACTCCCACGTGTGGTCAAAGGTCTTCGTGGTGTAGCTCATGCTTGCGGTTTCTCCTTGGTGTCCAGACCTCTTCACGAGAGGCATCGACATTCAGGCTGTCAACGTCGTCATCAACTTTGATTTCCCCAAGCTGGGCGAGACCTACCTTCACCGCATCGGCAGATCAGGTAGGGCTCCTTTTACTGCATCTAATGACACTTTACTGCATCCTAGGGCTGATTCTCAACGGTCCTGGCAAACGTACACAAACTGCTTTACTGTAATTCTCATGACTGATTGTACCGTTGGGGGGGGGGGG
>OMNS01080192.1:0-11133 GCA_900303225.1 Laemonema laureysi
CTTTGAAATACAATGAGTAAATGTTGAAATGGATGCCGTGTTGTGTTTTGTTCACAGGTGTCACTAGTAACAGAAATGTTTCTGGATCTCTCTCTCCCCGTTGCTGACGAGGTAACACACCTGGCAGGATTTAATGGTGTTAACAATTTACTTTATTTAATTAAGTTTCAAATCATAACAATACTGAGTGAGTGAGTGTGGCTTTGAATTGCTGTTACCTACTGCCCACATATCCCCATATAACTCAGTGTGGTTTCATCTTCTAAATGATATTCATGCTGATATTGTACATATTACTCTGGTCTTGCTCTTAACCGCCACTAGATGGCAGTATTTCAGCAAAACAAATGGACAGAGCTCTTCAATTGTATGCAGTAGATTGGCATCAAATCAACTCCTCGTTACGTTTCATTTTCGTTACATTTGTTTTAGTACATTTATCTATTTACCGCAGGTTTTAGTGATTGTTGCATTTCTATGTATTTCTTTCTTCATGTGAAGGTGTACAGGAAAAAAACCCAGAAGAATATGGTAGCGAAGGCACGGGCCTCAAGCCAGGAGGGCCGGGTCAGCGTGGAGGGCCGGGTCAGCCCGGCCCCGGACCACGCCAACGACGATGGCCTAGCCGGTACCGGCAGCAAGTACCAGCAAAAGAAAGCCAAGAAGCAGGCCAAGAAGCAGGCCAAGGTAGGCTAGACGCCACCTGGTCAGGGTGGTGTTGGTGTCTGGTACCAAGGACACATGTGAGGGACTCTCCCTAGTAGATGGGAAAACACAGGCGTTTGTTGTGTTTGTGAAGTGATCTGGTCTGAGGAATATGCTGTTTTAATGACATGCTGTCCTTCCTCCTGACCCATCAGAACCAACGGCGTCAACAGAAGCTGGAAGGGAAGCCCACGCTGGACAGTCTGGGTGGTCCGGATGAGAGCCTGGCCGGAGACACCAACAGCGAGGGAGGAGCTCAGGAAGACGATGAGACACCCGTCACCTGCCTAGAGACGTACGTCACACAAAACGGTGAAGAGCAGCAGGAAGTGGCTCGCACCGACCAGGAAGTGGTTGTGCCCAACCAGGAAATGTCTGCAACCAACCAGGAAATGGATGCCGCCAATCAGGAAGTGGTTGCAGCCAAACAGGAAGTGGCTCCGGCTGACCATGAAGTAAATCCACAAGAGGAGTCGGTCGCGGACGGCAACTGTTTTACCGCCTTGGCAGAGAACGGTGGCCTGGAAGAATCCAAGATGTCCTCCCATGTGGATGAGGAGGAGGAGGAGGAGGAGGAGGAGGAGTTAGCAGTGGGAATGGAAAGCATGTCGCTGAATGAGGCCTTCTTGGAGGGGGAGGAGGACGGTGAGGGGGTGGAGCCCGGTGCCGTGGGCGGGGCTAAGGAGTACACCGTGGTGAACCAGGACCCGGCCCTGGCGTTCCAGACGCTGACGGGCCGGACGGAGCCCGGGAGGCAGGAGTGCTCGGTCCAGTCGTCCCTCTTCCACTTCACCGAGGTGGAGCACCTGACCCACAACAACAGCCTGCTGTGTGTCGCCTGCACCCGCAGACAAGGTGAACACAGACCGCTAGCATAGCACACGTGTGTGTGTCCATATGTGCACGTGTTAAACCTGTGTTGGACTTGGATGTGATCAGAATAAATCCCATGTTCCCGTTCTTCTTAATCTCTGTAGGCTCCCAGAAGAAGGTTTACACAGATGGTCTGAAGCAGCTGTTGATCTCCTCTCCTCCGCCTGTCCTCACACTGCACCTCAAGAGGTTCCAGCAGGTAGGACACCTCCTTTAGGAGAACCAAGCACTGGAGCACCTCCTTTAGGAGAACCAACGTTTGTTCATGGGTCTATCCCTGCTGGGTTTAGGTGGGCTACAGTGTCTGCAAGGTGAACCGACACGTCCAGTTCCCCCAGGTGCTGGACCTGGCTCCCTACTGCACTGCAACATGCAAGGTAAACATGGAGCGGAACATAGCTTCCAACATGAGCATTTAGCTTGTGTTGGACTCCAGAGAGGCTTGTGGTTGAGGGGGAGATGTTTGGGTTGAGATGTTTGCATCGTCTTGTTTTTGTGTTGTCATTATTATACAAGTTTGGCAACCAAAAAAATGAATGTCATGCTTGCAAGTTTAATTTGAAATGTTGGGTCCAATAAAATACTTGCAGATAGGGGTTAGACAGTACAGAGACGGGTCATTAAGGAGCAGGTAGACTAGGTAGACTGTGGACATTGTGAGGATTCGAGCCCAGAACCTTTTGGCTCAGAGTCCAACACCCTAACCAGTTATGTGTGTGTTTCCTCCACCAGAATGTCCCTGAGGGAGAGTCCCAGGTGCTGTACAGTCTGTATGGTATCGTGGAGCACAGCGGTACCATGAGGTCAGGTCACTACACAGCGTACGTCAAGGCCCGGCCCGCCTGTCACTCCTCGAACGGACTCCCAGCATCGAGTAAGACCCCCGTTACCATCCCCTTGACCCCCGGAACACAACGTTATACAGGCTTCATTCATAGTCTCAGTGTTGTCACTTTGGACTCTTATGTATGATGTACTGTCAATACTGTCACATAATACCACAGCTGTTGATCATGTTTAAGATGCGTTCTTGATCCCAGACAGGACGTTTGGTACAGGACAGTAGTAGAACAAAACATTTAGTGTCACAGTGTCTGATGTAAATGAAGTGTTGTAACATGTGTTGTGTGTGTTCTGTGTTATTTGTGTAATTGTTGTTCTGTGAGACACTGGGGGTGGCCATGAATCCCTCTCTGGAGGAGAGGAACCTGAATGCTGTCTGTCTGAGTCCATCAGACAGAGTCCATAACTCTGCTCACCTCTCTCCTCCTCCCCAGCTGAGCCGGTCCAAGCCCCCCGGGGTTCCTGGTTCCACGCCAGCGACAGCAGCGTGCAGCCGGTGACCGAGAGCAAGGCCCAGGGCTCGCAGGCCTACCTGCTGTTCTACGAGAGGATGTCCTCTTGACCTTTGACCCCCTGACCCTGACGCTAGCCCACCCACTCAGGGAACACCACCACCAGCTCTGCTGCTTCGGATCAAGATCTGAAGTACTGTTGGTGTGCAGAGCGCTGGACTACGAACCTTTAGTTAAACATTGAAAAAGGGCTTTTTTTTCGTTTTCATTTTTTTCCCTCTTCTTTTACTTTTTTAAACAGAATGGATGAAACTCAGAACTATCAACGATTCTTGCTTTCACACTTGATTTTCTATCTTTCTATCTTATATACTGTAACACTTAAGTTCATCACTTGTGTTAAGCAACACCAGATCTGGTTATTTATTTTTTGTTCAAAACAAATCACTGTTCTGGTTTAGAATAATTCATCATTATGTAAATTAAATTGACAGTTAAAAATGGAAACCTCTATTGACTCAACATAGTTGTGTAGCCTATTGCTACATGACTGCAGTTTGTACTTTAAGTATTATACAAACAGAAAGAAACCATGAATTTGCAATGGCAGGCAGTATTTACAAGTCTGTATTCCTTTAGTTTTGTATTGCTAATGGTGTGTCATCAAGATAAGTAGACTGCGTTTCCTCTCTGATGATATGATGCAGATCAGGATGTTTGCAATTTACCACTTGAGCTGCTAATACTTTTAAAGGGAGTGAAGTTTAAAAAATACATTAGAATTAATGATTATTAATTATATATTAATAACAAGACGGGCAGGCAACCCCAAGGATGAATCATTTAGACTGTTCATAAATCTGGATGATGTGTAGGCTACCAACATGGGAACAACGCAAACTAAACAATTATATATTTACAGAATGTGTTATGGCCTAATAACTCAACGCTGTTTGTATGGAGTATTTATACCTGCATTTTTTTTACATTGGTGTAAATATTAATAAACAGCTGATGTAAAAACACCTTTGGTCATGTTAGCGTCAGTGCGCATGCGTGCGTGTAGGAGCAGCGCTTCCTGGTCACATGACCGTCGGCCGCTGGAATGCTTATCGTTCGCCGAATGTTCGTAAAATCGTAACAATCCGATGGCAGGTCAGTGTTTATATCGAGATGTTATCGTGATTAATGGGCGCTGTCGTGGTTTTACGGCAGGGGCTTTATTATGAGAGCCAGTCAGACAGACGTTTAATGACGTCAGGCCTGCTTTCTGTTTTTCTGTCGTTAACATTAATTTATAATTTGAGTTGTTTGTCGGTACTTGAACGTATGTTATGTTCTGTTGTTGATGTTGTTGTTTTTATAATCACTATACGGGACTCTTCTTCACACAATACTTTCCAGTTATCTAAACATGAGTCAGCGATTATCTGTCTGTTTCTCAACTTAGTGTTTGATTAACTTATTCATATTTTAGACACATTTTAGTCATTTTCGCCAGATAGGCCGATGCGTCGATACATTCAGACACGTGTTTTAGATACTGACGTAATGCTCAGGGATGCCTGCATCTGTACACAGGGGATCGAACCCAGTACCCTTCAGCTAAAAGGTTCCTAATGTTTCATTAAAACCAGTCTATCCACCCTAGTCATCGTGTAGTTGGACATTTCAACTAACCGTGTAATCCCAGTCTCTCTAGGCAGGCATGTGACTCCTTCACAGGAAAGGATGAATTTGCAGAAGTCACCATTCAGTGTTGGTTTCAAGTTTCAGAAGTAGCGAGCACTGCCCAATCTTCGGTCATAAGTAAACGTGTGTATTGTTACACTTGTACCTTAACACAACTATTAACGTATAAACGTCCAACATCTGTTTGTATTCAAAGAGGTCCAAAATAAACCCTATATATGAAACGTGTATAACTGTGTAGTAGTTTATGTGATAATGTTAATGTTAGATAATGTGATTTCATCTGAAATCTGTGAGGTTTTGAACTGGGGACATGAGGCCATGGCCAAGTCCAAAAGTCTGAAAGGTACTGCGTTCAAAGGTACTGCGTTCAAACAGCCAAACTACACTGGAAGTTGTTTTGGCTAAAAACGTCTGCTCAATCACAGTAACGAAAATCATGTGGGTTTGGACGAACTTTCCAACAACACTGCTCTAACCTACATGTCCCTAACGCTGTCCTCTGTCTGCTTCCTGACCCCTAACCCCTACCGTCCTACCAGGCTGAGTTCCCGAGAGTCATGTCTCTCCAAGCCCCTCGCTCTACCTCAGGGTTCACCTTCGAGTCTGCGGTGCACGCTGCCCACGTCCTGCGCCGCCTGGACGAGCAGCGGCGAGGAGACACCCTGTGTGACGTCACCGTGGAGACGGGCGACTGCTGCTTCCGGGCGCACGCCGCGGTCCTGGCGTCCTGCAGCGACTTCTTCCACGGGCGTGTCAGCGGTCTGACCGGGACCCACACCGTCATCGTCCTGCCAGACCAGGTCCATTGTGTCACCCATGGGTGTCCTTCACACCACTTTTTGAAATGGCCGATTTTGGCCCTATCACTTTTTAAAAACCTAATTTGCTAAACATATTCAGAAATATAGCTTGCACCAAGAAATGTTAACTAACAAATGAGATTTGTTTTCTCACTGTAATGATCTCCTCTGACCTCACACCGACCCCCGTTACATTACATTAAATCACATATTTTGACGACAGATAGTCTTCAAAATATAGTGTATTCAAATAGTATCTGAAATCACTAGTATTGTTGCGTCTCTTGATTCATCGTCTCTCTCCTCCAGGTGACGGCGGAAGGCTTCGAACCGCTGCTCCAGTTCGCGTACACGTCCAAGCTGCTCTTCACCAAAGACAACATTGACGCCATCCACCAAAGCGCTGAGGTCCTGGGCTTTCACAACATAGAGAACGCCTGCTTCAACTTCCTCCTGCCCAAGTTCTCTGCCGGCAGACGATCCACCACCAAGGAACCCCAGAGTGGAGTATGCTGTTGGAATAGGCGTCCTGTCTTTGACTCTCATGTGGAGACCGGCGACCGGAGCGAGGCGGAGCTCAGTGACACCGTGCCTACAGAAGACCCCCGGATCGTGGTTCCGTCCCACTGTCCTCTGAACTCCCACACTCAGCCCAGCGAAGAGGGAGACGAAGAAGACCACTTCTGCTTGGAGCCCTGCGGTCCCCACGTGCCGGGGATAACGGGCGAGGGTGTGTGTCCGATCCTGTCCCTGCCATGCCCAGAGGCGACTGCCACCACCATGCCCCATTTCCCCTCTCCATTCTGCCAAAGAGACCTTCTAGAACTGGGTGGCGTGTGTGATGAACGCACCCACGACTTGCTACCCTGTGGTCTCCCCTGCCCGCTATATACCTCCACCACACCCCTGCCGAGTGTGAACCCTGCAGACCTTGACCCCGCAGGTGGTCTGACGGACCCCAACAACCCCCACCAACCCATGGAGACCCTGGGTGCCGAGACTGAGTGCAACTCCGCCTCTTTGGCCGAGACGCGCCCCGTACCCCCAGCGGCCAAGCTCCCAGAGCGGGTGGCAGTGTCGGCTGACGTGGACAACGTGGGTGACATGGGTGATGTGGGTCTCCCGGAGCCTGCTGCGCTACCTCCCGGCCTTGACCTGACCCAGGAGGAGGTGGTGGCATATGGGCAGAGGAGCAGCGTGGAGAGGGAGGTGGCGCAGCATCTGGCAACAGGGTTCTGGCCCGACCCGGTGGACCCCGGGGATCAGGGAGCGATGGCCAAAGCGACCGACTTCCACTGGCTGAAGCAGCTGGACCTGAGCTCCAGCACCGGAGACTGTCCCTTCCTCCGAGACCTGGGGGGCGCAGAGGATGTCCCGGGACCAGGGGCCGACAGCCTGTCGCTCTCGGAGAGGAGCCCCTACATGTCCTCGTCCCTGAACTCCGCGGAGGAGTCGGATGTGGACACGGACGAGGATGACAAATGCGGAGAAGTGGTCGCTGAGGTATATTGTTTGATCGAGTGTAAAGGTCACAGGTCAAGGTTATTGCTGCTTCATAAAAGTATATAACCTTCCAGTCCAATAGATGCCACAATTCGATGTAGATGTGTTGTTTAATTTGTAGGTACAGTTGGGGCAGCTGACTTGGCTCTGTCCTCCATTGGTCTGGTGTGGGAGGTGTCAGAGGAACAGAGATGTCAGGGTGGGATGGAGGGGTGGAGCAGGGCTGTTCGGTGCTGGAGGGTTAACATTTCGAAGGAAGGATACAGTTACTACTATTGTTATGTTGTGATGGTGGCCTCGGACTAAATCAGCTGTATTGTACCAGAAGAATGCATTACAAACAACCATGTTAGCATTAGCATCCCTGACTGGAAACCACTATGTTAGCAATAGCATCCCTGTCTGAAAACCACTATGTTAGCATTAGCATCCCTGACTGGAAACCACTATGTTAGCAATAGCATCCCTGTCTGAAAACCACTATGTTAGCAATAGCATCCCTGTCTGAAAACCACTATGTTAGCATTAGCATCCCTGTCTGAAAACCATTATGTTAGCAATAGCACACCATATTAGCACACAGCAGTTAGCATTAGCACCACCATGACCATTGGCGCCCTACTAAGGTATCCTGTGGTCCCTGTAGGTGCAGCTGCCCTTCCCCGCGGACCACATCCCCCGGCTGAGTCGCAGCGCCTTCCAGCAGCTCCTGCGGCGACACCAGCTGACCGCCGAGCAGTTGGAGTTCGTCCACGACGTCCGGCGCCGTAGCAAGAACCGCGTGGCAGCGCAGCGCTGCAGGAAGAGGAAGCTGGACGGGATCCAGACGCTGGAAGTTGAGATCAGCACGCTGGTAAATACAGTGACAGTCCATCACACCTGCCGGGAAACTAGGGGCCCCTTAAAGGTGCTTGCACACCACCCCAGGTGTGGCCCTCTGGCCCGGTGTTGGTGTTTGTTAGTGTTTGTTGGGCCAATGTGCAAGCGCCTTTTAAAGGTCAACCTAGCATCCACCAGTAGAGGGCGCCAGAGGCTGGAGTCTCTGTTGTGAAACAATCCCATTTCTACAGCATATTGCTCTCTTAGATTTCAAAAGGCAGCTAGCTGTGTGTAGTAGTAGTAGTAAAGAATGAGTAGTTTTAGTTTTTCATTGTCAACTTTCATTGTTTTCTTTGATCCCAAGCATGTCATTGCGCTCAGTGGCTGCTGCTCACTGTTCTGTTAATATTCATATAAGACTCATCAACTTTAAGCTCTCTTCCTCCCCCCCAGCAAGAGGAGAAGGAGAGGCTGAAGGAGGAGCGCGTCCGGCTGGAGCAGGACCTGGACGCGGCCCGACAACACCTCTCCAAGGTCCACAAGGCTGTCAGCGAGCAGTCGGACCCCCAGCAAGACCACCTCCAGCTCCTTGCCAAGGTCTCGGCCTCCGACTGCCCTGCATCTGCCCTCCTCATCCAGCCGGGTCAAGAAGACCCAGACACCCAGGTGCTCCTGGGCCTCCCAGGGGGCCCTCCCCACCCCTCGACGTGGAGCCCCGGCAGCGGGTCTCTCCGAGCGTCCGACCCTCAGGCTCAGCCTGATTCCATCTTCAACGCTGGTCTTCTGAATGACGACTTGTAGTCTCGGGGTGTGTTTGTGTCCACAGAGAGGAGGACGAGTGACGTTCAAAATGACTTCCTTCTCCTCCTTGGTGGTTCCTGAGTCTTGCTGGTTGACACTGGACTGTGTGGTCACTTTGGTATCTTGACTTCCCTCCATATGGTTGGAGTTATGCATTTGAGCACAGTTAACATGCAAAGAACATTATTACATTTCAGATGTTTTATCTCTATAATGGTTGTGATGGCCTTTTCCTTATCAATGGACACATGTGCAAGAGGTTCCCTTTAAAAAGTCTTCGGACACATTTTTGTGAAACGGTTTCTTCTCTCAGGAAAAGTAAAATTGACCACTTCTGTTGAGATTATGGATGCAATTACTGTTAAAACAAACAACTTCTTCCTCTCTCTCTAACGTTCTCTCTGTCCATCTCTTCCACTCTCTCAAGTGTAAAATGAAAGACATTTTTGTACCTCATATCAAACATATATAGATGGTATAGATCATATTATATAACACGTATGTGTATGTCCACTATATGTTGTTCTTTATCATGTAAACCATGTAATCATCAACTTTGGATGCATTGTCATAGCTGACGGAATTCTCCACTGTGTAAATGAAATCTTTGATGTAGCATTTGAAGTATTAATTCTGGGAATTATAAACAGTGCGTTTGAAAAAGTTTAGTCTAGTTTGAAACGGTTTCAGTGAGAAATGTGTGTTGGTTAAATATCATTTCCTGAAAGAACTATGTATTCAAATGCTCAATATCCAGTATTCTGCCTCTGCCCAACACCAAAGTATTAATAGTTAGTCTCGTACAGAGGCAGACGCTCAGTCAACCATATTCTCACAGAGCATTTCACTCACTAATAGCTGACTGATGGCTGTTGGCTCTTACCTGCAGTACCTTTAATGCAAATGACTTGATTCTGGTGCGTAAGTGTCTACCAATCTGCTAAATGTGCCTTACGATGAAGATTATTGTGGAAAAAAGACTTCCCAGTTTGTGATTTCGCGTTGTTGCACAGTGTGACCTACAGGGAGATTGTATCTTTTGTCTGCATGTTGTTTGTCATTTCTGGACGACATCTAAATAAACGTTTTCCTCTGGAGGTTTGCAGTTTTCCTCGTCTCACAAATCAAACTGTTGAATAGATCAAAAATCGAAAGACTTTTGAATAAATCAAAAACCAAAAGAGAAAATGAGACTAAACACAATCTCATCACACATGGTAGTGGGTGGTGTGTGCAGCAGGCAGCAAGGTCAGGAGCCGTAATCTGTCCTCATTCATGGCAGATTAACCGCCTTCGCCGAGTTGTGATTAAGACCGCAGGGCTGGAAGATTAAAGTCCACAGAAACAAAATGAAAGCAGTTAAACCCAATCCTGGAACTCATCACATTCCCAAACCCTTAGACGGTCATTACAACAAGAGATTAACACAGAAAAAACCCTCCTAGCTCATATCTAACAGTTCCATCCCTCACCCAACATATTCTCTTTTGGTCTCAGAATGCCGTTGGTAATTATACATCCCAACTCGATTTTTGTTCATTTTCCATTCATTCCTTTTTTCCCTTGACACAGTTGATTGCGGAACGTTGAAACGTCAACAGAGTCACTGAGGTTACGATACACCTAATTGGAATAATCCTGGAATTATCCCGGAATAATCCTGATTATAGTGAAGACCCAAATTCCCAAACAATGTCAGTATCATGCCACACGTTGGAATACATGAAAACTGTTTTTATATTTAAAAGCTGCACATTCGTCGGGCCTGTTCATTTGCCCAACTTATTTTTTGTAAAAAAAAAATTTGATCCATGGAGGTTCGAGTTTCAGATGTCGGGCCTGTTCATTTTCCCAACTTTTAACAGAAATCATTTTTTTCTACCCATAGATTTCTGACTTTCGGACATTCGGACTGTTCTCTGAACTTTTATTTATTTTCATTGAAAAAACTTGTTTTTTTGACCCATGGAGGTTCGACTTTCGACGTCGGAGGTGTTCATTTTCCCAACTTTTTTTTTGTACATTTTTTTTTTTGACCCATGGAGGTCCGAGTTTCAGACATCGGGACTGTTCATTTTTTACCAACTTTTTCTTAAAACTTTTTTTGTCCATGGGTTTTTTTTTGATCCATGGAGGTTCAACTTTCAGACATTGGGCCTGTTAATTTTCCCAACTTCAATTTTTATTTTTATTTTTTACCCATAGATTTCTGACTTTCGGACGTTGGGACTGTTCATTTTCCCAACTTTTTTTTTACACAGAGGTCCAACTTTTTTTTTTTGACCCATGGAGGGTCGACTTTCGATGTCGAAAGTGTTCATTTTCCCAACTTTTTTTTAAAACTTTTTTTTTTACTCATGGAGGTCCGAGTTTCAGACATCGGGACTGTTCATTTTCCCAACTTTTTCTTAAATCTTATTTTTATTTTTACCCATAGATTTCTGACTTTCGGACGTTGGGACTGTTCATTTTCCCAACTTTTTTTTTTTAAACTTTTTTTTTTACTCATGGAGGTCCGAGTTTCAGACATCGGGACTGTTCATTTTACCAACTTTTTCTTAAAACTTTTTTTTTTTGACCCGTGGAGGTTCAACTTTCAGAAATTGGGCCTGTTAATTTTCCCAACTTCAATTTTTATTTTA
>OMNS01080194.1:0-11347 GCA_900303225.1 Laemonema laureysi
CCAACTGGCTAGAGGACGGTTAAGAAGCGGATCACTAGAAGGAGGAGGAGGATACAGAGATGTGGGGACAAAGAGAGACTGAAAAGAGACGTGCTTCCTCTTACAGAGAACGCTGTCTTTGTCGTCCTTCAACGCTAAAGCTAGATCGACTCAAACCACGCGTGGCTTTCGCTCACGTGCCACACTCGTCACACTTGTCAAACAACCTCTCGCAAAACCCATCTGCAATATTTAGCGTTTGACATTAAATGTGTATAAATGTACTCAGAAAGCGATGTTTTCTTCTCGTACACTAAAGTAGAATAAATAACAACGGAGTGGAATCAGATGCATTTTCGCCAGCCTAACCTTGTGCACGCTCTCGCAACCTTGTATGATGTTAGTGCCACGAGCCACGTGCATCTAGATCAAAATAATAATAATTATAATCATCATCATCATCATCATCATCACATTCTTCACATGTTGCCGTTATTAGGACCGCTGCCACCACTTCATCTTCAGCATGCGTCCCGCGAAATCGTCACCAATTAATTCGCCATAAAAGTCATTGGTAAGCCAGTGATAAAAAGTAACCACATGGGCCCAAATTGCAAAGCAGCGTAGCCGGGGCTATATTGCAACGAGTGGCGATTCTTCTAAAGCTCGGACTCCTCTGGTGGTCATATAAACGCGCATCGGTGGAGAATGTATAGAAGGGTCGGTCATTCTTTCCAACACTTGAAGTCGAGTCAACGGTGTTACATTCACGACAGCTTTGAGACATGTCATTTGTTCACTGGGCATTAAAATGCTTGTCATTGAATATAAGAAATATATATATAACTCGGAATAAAATAGTAACGTCGGTCAATTGTACGTGAATATATAGAAACTTACCCACATCGAGTCTTAACATCTCTCAAACAGTAACGTTTGAAGTCCAACACCAGTCATTTCGGTAGACGAGTCGCGACTCATCAATAGTCCTTGTATATAAGCGCAGCCAACTTGAGCCAAGAGTAATAAAGTCGGCTAATATTGCCGATCTGCTGTAAAGGTGAAGTCCTTTGGCACGGGGCACTCGACCTGTCGACACGCGACCGCTGCTGCTGAGACTGAACAGTTTATTACAGAGGAACGGGGGCAAGTGCACTACTGCAACATTGGATCATTTCGGGGTTGCGCGTGGCAATAGGGTAGTAGCTTAGCATCATAAGTGCGTACGTTAAATGACACGAGACGTGATTTGCCGCCAAGACAACAGTTGTAAAAGGTCGTTAATTAGGCGAGTGGTCTCTAATTAGGCTGGTAGTCTCCGCACCACTCCGGTCAGCTGCTGGAGTTGTCACGTGATGCGACTGAAATCACCACTGAGGATGCAAACGCGGTGAATTCAATTTAACCTGTGACGATACGGTGATCATGTGGAAGTGTTTTTTTGCAAGGGTCTATGTATAGAAAGATGTTTAGTCTATGTTACATCCATACACCCATATGTGGCTTCATGGAGTTTGTTTAGCTCACATAGACCAGAAGTTATATATTTACTGATTTAATGTACATAGCTGTAGAGTATATTTTATATAGGTGGGTCTGTATGCTTCACATTAGTCACATAAACTATTAAATGTCAAGTTAAGTTTTATTGTCCCAGGTGCTAGTAGGCACACACACACACATGCACGCACGTGCGCACACACACGCACACACGCACACACACACACACACACACACACACACACACACACACACAATTATTTGAAAACATTGTGGCCAATAGCAATAGATTCAGAATTTAAAAAATGGCTTGCATAAATACCGACACCCCTCACCATGCCAGCCTCAGCAGCATGGGCAGTGGTAGAAACATCACACTTGATCAGATCTGCTGTGATCTTCGCTCACCACCAGGAGACACCAAGAGATCTCGGGGGCCTGTCTTTTATCTGCAAACAAAAATAAATATCTAAGTATTTCAGACTCGCATAAACACTGAACAGGTCTGGCCACTGATGTAGTGTATGAGAAGTCTATGATGTCGAACCACTTGCTCGGGGTCACTTACTGAATAACAAATTATCTTGGTGTTTGTCCAGGGCTGCATAGAGGCCCAGGGGGTGCTGTTCTAAAGCAGAGACCTGTGTGTGTGTGTGTGTGTGTGTGTGTGTGTGTCGGTGTCTCATGGGTATCCAACATCCATAGTTGGTACAGATGGGAAAAAGGCTCCAGCACCCCAACAGCCTGAATCAGGAATATGCATTAAAGGGCCCCTATTTAACCACCAGGTGTGAGTGTGATTAGCCATTATTTAAGACATTTCAAAATGGTCATGTGACTAAAATTGTCATTGTGACATAGTGACATCACAAGTGGGAGTGTCCACCCAGATGTATGATGGATAGATAAGCCTACCAGTTGGTACAGTCCACTGTGTAGGCTGGTAGACTGATCTAGTCATCATGCATCATGCATCATGCATAAAATCACAACATCCTAATGCATAGAACAAAAAACAAAAAAACTGAATTACAAGGACAAATGATGAACGGCTTGACTGCCCTCTGGCACATGCACATGGCATTCGTAGACGTCCAAATATCCAGAGACCTTCAGCACCCACACTTTGCTTAACTCACACTTTGCTTGGCAGGTCAGCACCCTGGTCAGCGTCCACTACCTAGAAGCTCAGCTGAAAGCCATCCCACCGATCAGCTGCCATGGAGAGGGGGCGTCAGGCCAGCTGAAGCTGCTTGGGCCGATTGGCCGAGTGCATATAATGCCAGGCAGGGTTGGAGGCATGGTTGGTGAAGGTGTGGGAGTAATGGTGTGCATGCATAGTTCCCAGAACTTTCTATATGGCATGGACACATGGCCATGTGGGTAGGGTTCTGGCTGATGTTGGTCTATACAGTCAGTGAAGAAATAGTCTCACTCATCTGACTTCAGATGAATATCTAAAGTCTGATGGCGGGCCAGCTTAAATCTGGGTGGGTGCTTCACTTTCTTTCACTTCATATTTATTTTGACCAATCATGTTGCTGGAGGCGGGGATCTGTAAGCGGGGTAATTGGCAAACTCAAATTCGACCAGCAGTAGTAAACTGTAAAAAAGTGTCTGACTGAAAATACACATATTAAAATCCCCTTCTGAAAGCTTCATCCACTCGCACGAATGAGTTTTCTTCGGTAGAATATCTCCATAACAAAACAGGAAACAAGGCGTGACTCCGCCCCTTGCAGTTTTTGGTTTCCGGTCCAGGCTTTTTCCAGGCGTCTTCCCCCCAGAAGTTCTGCTATAACGTAGTAGGAGTACTGCATCCCAGATTAGTGATGAATGGAGCATGGAAAGGTGGTTGTGTTTCATTATTAGCCCGGGTCCAATATGTGCATGACCCGCTGTGCAGGGAGCGGACATGTCGGAACTGTTGTCCCTGACTTCATGTGTAATCTAGGTTAGCCAGAAATCCACGCTTGTGCCACTGTGTCCCATTCAAGTGACCAAAGATGTTGTTGTCGGTACTAAGGGCTGAGTGTGCGCTCCTCCTTCCGGAGACAGGCGGAGAAGAAGGGGAGAGTAATACTTGGGGGTTGTGAACTGTCTATTTCCTTATCCCTCCCATTTTCTGCTGAGCTGCGCAATTACCGGCGCGGCTTTGTTCACACGGACCTCCGTGACACTCCATTAGTCTCCTGTGCTGACACTCTCCATCAGCCATAGTGTATTCAGAACCATGGGCACAAAAGTACCGATAATGGAGTCGCTGGCTGGAACAGGGATTTGGCAATTGATAAATTGATATCTACAATAATAGGATTTTCTGTTATTTTGACGCATTTAGATTTAGATTTAGTTTAGTTTAATACAGGAGCAAAATTGTGTAGAAGATGATGAATCGTTATTGTGTAATGGACCCTAAACTGAAAAGGTAATAGATTAGAACCAGATTGATTGATACTCATTCAATAAGGCCCCCACTCGATACTTGCAATCACGGAGTCACCTGACTGCTTCCCTATTGAAACGCACATTAATTGACTTATGGAAATGCCAATGCATCCTTTTTATAATGCTTATTTTTGATGAATGACCAAAGGTTCTTATCAAATATTTGACATAGGTGCCAGTCGAAAAGTGTGTGGGTTTTGGTGTGTATCGTTTATTATTTCATTGTAGATACACACACATATACATGTTTGAATTTAATTGGCTCACTTCATTGGGGGAATGTGAGTCTTTCTTCATCCAGAGTAGACCAAAGGTTATAGTTCAATTTGTAGAAAAAGCTATGACATCACACCTCAAAGGGCCCTCCCCCCTTTCTCTTTCTGATTGGCTGAAATTGTGCGACAGTCACTTGCCTCATAATGTGTCTGGTGCTGTTGGCCGCCGTTATCGTATGAGTCTGACCAATCAGATTATGTCTGTGCTAAGTCTAAGAACAAGACCTTGGCTGACCTGTTCATATTTTTTTGTTGTTGCCACCATTAGTTGGTAGCTACGATGCTATGAATGCCGGGGGGATGGCGGCGATATACATTCATGTTATTTGTCCCTCTATTGACTCACATGCTGCACCATGGTTACCAAGGTGCTGTGAGGATGAATGTTTTTTTCCACACCATTAAAATCAACCAACATAATTACAAAAAAGTCTTATTTGCCTGGGGAAAACGATGTGCACCAGAATGACTTCTTGATCAATGCCCCTGTCTGGAGACACTCCAACCCACCGGCCAAACTCCTCATTCGGTGAATATGACAATATCATCACCGTCTGCTCATCTCAAATTCAAAACCACACTTGTTTTCCCCGATGTTGAAAGAGTCCCTGTTTTTATTTTTTCGTACCCCAGCACATATTAGAAGATGGCATCATATTTTTTTCCCCCTCCACAGAAGTGTAAAGTCAGCAAGCTTAGGGCCTGATGTCTTTCATTCTTCAGCCTGATGGGCATTGACAGCACAGCGTACCTTGCATGCTTTCTTTTATATTACACTCAGCTCAGTTCCCGCAGACACAGCGATGCTGCTCAGAATCCCCTTCTCTAGACCCCGCAGACCTAATACCTGCGTGTATCATTTTCCACTTATTTCATGCCTCTCTCAACCGTGATGCTTATTGCTAATTCTTTTTTTATTATTATTTTTTTTTTAATGTATTATTGGTGTGTATGCTTGTATATGTCCTTTACATGTGTCAGTGTTCAACATCGTACGCCTATTGCTTGTTGTAGAATAGGACAGCTCTGTTCACGTTAGTGGAGCTTATTGTATATGTCTGGTGGACTTTGCATTGTTATGCTACTTATAATCTTTTGGACTGTATCCCAGTTTTTGGCAGTGATTAACATCTTTGCCCCAGACACACTATGGAACAACCAATGGCTGCTTTGTTCTGTAACTGATAACTGTAACTGATTAATAATGGAAGAAAGACAATCCCCAACTGAGAATATAAAGAATTACTGGCTTTGTGCGTTTAGATAAACCGCCCTATGATCCTAACATATCAAATGCAAGTAGGCTATAGGCCTACTGATAATAATACTAATAATGCTACTGGAAGCTGCATTGTGGTCATACTGACATTTTGTCTTTTCAAATAGTTTTCCTAAAATATTAGTGGAACTGCAATATAAATATAATTTATACACTATTTATAGTTAAGCAGCAGCAGCAGCAGCAGCTGGAGAGCAGTTAATAATCTGGAATTACTATAAACACTATGACACAAGGGAGTAAATTCAGTTAGCTGTAAGTGACATCTAACTATATAATTGGCCCTTATAGTGCCATGACTTCAGCAAGGAGGACGTGGCCAACATGTGATGCAGTCCTCGAGGGAAAAAAACAACGAGATGAGGGTAAAAACTAGCCATAATGGATTTCACATTGAGCACAATAACTAACCAACCAACCAACAGTCTAGCATTAGGTTTATGTTAAAAAAATACTTTAGACCTACAACCGAACAAGCCTACTAGGCTGTTAACTTAAAATGCAAACAATCAGGAAACCAATCAAACAAAAACATTACAAACAAACACATTGCAAATCTTTCTTTTTTCTTGCCGAAAGCGCCTCAGGCCAAGTGCACACAATTAAATATGACTAAATATGTATGTGTATATATGTGTTCACCCCGTGGTGCATAACATATCTCGCAACCAGTTGGTACAATCCATTTGAGCAAAGAAGAGGTCAAAGTGAGGTCACTGGCTTACCGCTCGTCACAACACAGGCTGTGTCCTAATAGAAGGACACTTTGACACTTGCTATTTAAAGCAAACAATATGGGGTTAAATTATGTTATTTAAGGGTAGCTTTGTTTTACAAAAAAATGTCTCAGTCGTTTGCCATTAACACAGAAACCAGAGGTGTCACTTTTTAGGCCTACATAAAACTACATTCAAATGGTGAGGTTTTGAAACTTTTTCAGAAATCGTTACTCAATAAGCAACGTTCCGAAATAGTTTACTGGCAATTGACACCCAATCCCAATCTCACATTACAACAGTGTAGTCACTGTCACGAGCATACGGATTATGCATGGATTAGACTACGTGAGATAATATGGCAAAGGGATATGAAAAACAAGCACTCCCCCTAGTGTGTGAACGTTAGACTGTGTGATGAACACACACACACGCAAGGTAAGACACAAGGTAACGTAGACCTATTTGGCAAATATGACACAAGGAGATACCGATGCCGGGTAAAACATCGCTAGGTGGCAGCATAGGGCTTTTTGTTCGGGACAATAATTTTCGGTTGGCTGTAAAAACAAGTGTTCACCCGTCAATGACCACACAAATATCTGGTCTACAAAATGGATGATGGATTATATAGGCATATGAAACACGCACATTCTGCATGTCCTTATCTGAAACGTTCTGATTCCAAATGTTTTTGAACTCCAACAACTTATTGCACAAATCCCCCAAATGCAATTTTTGGATAAGGTGGAAAAATAAATAATGGTCTAGTATTATGCAATTGTAATGAACGTTGATTGACAGCTGACTAGAACTACCTTGAATTATGCAGGATTGTCTTCCTGTGTGATCATGCCAAATTTAGACATCAATTTAAAAACACATTGTTTAGTCTACTTTACAGTTGGTGTATTCAAAGAAGTAGCCTAAAGGGTGACAGTTTCAAACATATGTATCAGGTGTTATGCTGTGCTGGCAAATTATGTAATTTATTAGCCTCTCTGTTATAGGATAGACGGGGTGAAGGTCCACAGGGATCCGGGGGCGAATATGAATCTCCCTCCTCTGCATTCACATCAGCACATACTGCTCCTCTTAAGTAACGTGATAGTAGGCAGTGGTGCTGCCCATGGTAGCATCTGGGCATCTGGGCACTTAGCATGGATGACAAACAAACCTCATGGCCTAGTTATTGGGTGGGGCAATAGGGCCTTATGACACACATTAAAGTGCATATTCAGAATAATGACTCATGGGTTTCTTTAATGAATGCAATCTCCTGCTATAACCGCATTGCAATTGAAAAACAACTAGGCCTATAACTGCACTGCAGTTGAAAGAAAATAGGCATAGAACTGTATGGTTTGGTTATGGTTTCTTTTTCATTTAAGATTAATAATCATAGTTTTACAGTGCACTATGGTATGGGTTCACAGGTTGCTACAGTGATAGGCCTACTACTGCTGAAACGTCAGTGGATTACTAATTAATTGATTGAAAGAAAATGTATTGATACAGTCTTGATAATCGATTCATGGATAGTACACAAATACAATTTGTATATACATTTAAAATGAAAAAAACAACCCTGCAAACGATATGGCTGTCGTGGAAAATGAATCCTAACAATATTATCACAAATTATATAAACTAGCTTAATTCTTTACTTTATTAGCCTACTAGTTAATTTAATACACTTTGTATACATTCTTCTTGCACCTAGAAGTAGCTCCCTTCCTCTCTCCAATTGAAAGGTGTTGTCAATTAACTAGGCTCCCAGTCTAGACCACGAGAAACCGCTTTTGGTTTGTATTTCTTTGTATCCTTTGGTGATCCAAAGTGACTATAAAAGTCACATTGAAGAGGTCATTGAAGAGGCTTGGTTAATGCTCCTAGTGTGTTTTTCCATGGTGCCCCATTAAAATGAAATACTTTGCTGTCAAGACGTCTCCTAAATGAAATTTCATCAAATGGCGTTGTCGGCAGGATCCAAATACGAGATCATCAGATTGGTAAATTACTTTTTATTTTTAATGTAACTATCTTGCCAATCTGTTGATATTTTCTGCTAATACAGCGAATCGCCCTACGAAATGATTATTCGTACTATCTGAGGTTATACAATCGGCGGGTAGTAGACTGAGCTTTCCTATGAATGGATGACTTGTGCGTTTGAAAATCATTTGCAGGATTTGTCACTGGCAGACTGAACACTTAGTAAATGCATGAGTATCCGTGGATGTTTCTAAGTTTAGATTCCTATGGATAGATTGCACCGTTGTATGTTATTTTTTGTTTGTTTTCATTTTCTTTATATAATTTGTAGACCGCATAGACGAGTGGGAATTTACTCTAGTAAGTAGGCCTACTCGCTCAAGGCAGACGACGATTATCCATTGGTTGTTCGAAGATCCAAA
The DNA here is from genome assembly GCA_900303225.1 of Laemonema laureysi. Lineage (NCBI taxonomy): Eukaryota > Metazoa > Chordata > Actinopteri > Gadiformes > Moridae > Laemonema > Laemonema laureysi. The sequence continues at coordinate 8,615 of OMNS01080194.1, forward strand.
CGGGTGGCTTGACAGCAGGACCATAAGCCAAGTGAAACTATAGGTTCAGCTTTATACCCTTATTTTTAGACTTGATTCCCAAATTATGAATATCCGTTACCCTTAAGTAGAAGTAGTTACCGGCTCATGTGACATCCTTTTAAACTTGGCGATTGGATTATGTCGAAGTGCACGGTGTGAGTCGTAGTTAACCTCGAAATTTCACAAATAAAAAACCATGTAGTCCATGCACTGGCACAACTGCAGTCACAACCCAGCCCAGCAATGTCACCCTTAAAATCACTGGGTGCTGCCGCCGACTTGTGGTATGCAGGCTGTATCGCTCCTGAGGCACATAGACGAATTGCCACACGCCTTTACAGATCTCTGCCACGGCAGAAGTGTAGCTAAAGTCACGCGTAAGAAGACCAATTGAGTTGTAACGGATGACTTGACAGCTTTTGGAGCAAAATACTTACCTTTCAGCCATTCATATCTATGTACACATTTACAGATTTGTTTCCACATTTATAAATCTGATTACGCACGCAACAGATTTTGAAATCACATTTGCAGATTCCTGTACACATTCACAAATCTCAGTAGGCCTACACATTTAGAGACACGTTTACAAACCTCATGATGCACACACGGGTCGAGATACAGCTACACAACTCTCCACTCACGTTTGTAAATAGTTGTGCTACAATAATGGCCCCATACAAAAACATAACACAGACAAATTGTTAGCACGCACTAACGTTAGAGAACCAAGATGGCCTAATGACCAAGTGTTGGAAAGCTGACAACAGGAACTCATGCTGACCCGCTGCAGAGCCCATCAGACAGACCAAAACTACCCAGCGAGATTAGAGACCCAACAAAATCTGAAGAGTCAGACCCCACTTGTCCTATGGATGACCCCTAATGGACGTACCGTTTGCACATATGTGGCACCAAAGTCATTACAGGATGGAAGAAGTGTACCAGAAGACTCATTCCCCCAATATCACACATCATTCCACGTCACCTACAACCTCATAACACCAGACACCATCGTCCCTGTGCTTTGATCTTCCTTATTATTGACTCATTTGAATTATATCTGTTGTTTATTTACATATTTGTTTCATGTACTATTTGCAATTTGTTTTCAAGTATTCATTTTTGTCAAGTCCTCTATCAATCCCAACTCTGTTACACTTTGTTTCTGTATAACACTCAAGGTTTCTCCCTTTCCCCCCATTCGTTTTCCCTCTATGCCTAATCGGGTTTTCTAACAGGTTTTAGGGAGTTTTTCTCCCAACATGTCTCTAAATATTAACATACAACGAAACACTAGAGTAACTGTATATTTCATTTTTTTTTAGAATGATATAATTTAGACCTTCTTTACTTTGGGTTAATTTACAACCATTTCTGTTCACACAATGTATTTAACAATAATGACCTCTTCAATCTGTTCCAAGTGATGAAGGGAGGACCTGTAGTGGAAACATTAATCCTAATAATCATCCCCATAATCCTAACAATATCATCACAAATGGTATAACCTTCTTCAATGTATTACTGGTTAATTTAACACACTTGAGAATCTTGTCAAATTCTCTCATGTCAGATCTCAAAGATATGTAACAAATTCAATGTGATGTTCCAATCCCGATAAGGTCACGTTCGTCTTCACTTTTTTCCCTGATCCTAATTCATTTTTCTTAATTTTAATTAATTTCATTTCATTTCATTTCATTTAATTCAGGTCTGTTATAGTTTAAGGTGCTCCAAACATGGGAATACAACATTACAATGCTAATGGGCTCACTAATAAAAATGAATAATATACACACATGTATTAAATGGTGTCGTGCTAATAGGAACTGTATTCATTGATAATGAATGGGACTACATTCCTGTACCTCCCCAACAATTCCACTGGCCGTCCCATAGCCGCGGGCAATGCCCTGAGCTCTCCGAGCTATGGTAAACCTCAACTTACCTGCTATATCGAGCCTGCAAACAACTGGTGATTACATGTATGTGTGTGTGTGTGTGTGTGGGTGTGTGTTCACGCGTGCATGCATGCGTGTATGAGCATGCGTGCGTGTGTGTGTGTGTGTGTGTGTGTGTGTGGGAGCGCTGGTCCAAGGCTCTGTGTTGATTCTAACAGTGGTTGACAGCTCACAGAACAAAATACCCAGGTTCCCGCAGGGAAAGGGCACTCAGATACTTTATTTATAGGTGGAGAGGATTGTACAGAGGTTAGGTTCAGCCGGTCACCAAATAGACAGCACTCACCTCTTCTATTTGGTTAGCAACTTAAATGACCCCCACAAATGGGAAGCTTGTTCAGACTCATACAGATGCAATGATTTTAGCCCCTAGTTTAGTAACAGCACATTGAACAGTATGCTAATAAAATTAAATATACTGTTAGCCCTAGTTGGTGATTTTACCCCAAACTACAAAATACAATAGTACATAATACACAAATGCATGCCAAGTTGTATTCCAGTTGAGACATGAGTAATACGTCAAATAATAGACAGCCGATTTAGATCTAAGTGGCCGTCTTACAGGTTAAAGGGGTTTGATAGACTTGACAAGCTTAGACATATACAACTGGCCATTTGTTTTTATCATCAACCACAATATAACATGAGACCATGGGGACGTCTGCCTGCGACCCTCCCACCCTTCTGTTGAGACAGGAAGTTGTGTGTTTACGTCCTCTGTTTTCATACACCCATACCCTTAGGC
>OMNS01080196.1:0-10629 GCA_900303225.1 Laemonema laureysi
CAAAACAGTTCCACCCGAGCCGCCCGAGTTCTGCTCGCCTCAGAGCTTCACAGTGGAAGACGAGAGCGGCCGATATGTCCTCTGTGACTGCCATTAAAGCATTGCATTTCTCAGCACGAACAAGACGCCCAAGTGTGAGCACACACACACACACGTGCGTGTGTGTGTGTGTGTGTGTGTGTGTGTGTGGTGTGTGTGTGTGCATGTGTGTGTGCATGTGTGTGTGTGCGTGTGTGAGATACCTGCGAGCGGGGCGTCCTGGCGGCTGGTCTCCCACAGCAGCGGAGTCTGGGAGGCGCCGACAGCCAGCAGGCCGGAGGACGTCGGGTGGAACAGGACCAGCTCCAGTCGGCCCTGTCCGGGACTCAGGGTCAGCTCCGGCCCGCTGGGCTGCCCCTTCTCCGGACCGCACAGACGCCACAGCTTCACCTGCAACCACGCGGAGCACATGAGCACACGGCAGCAGCGCATTGAGAGCAGGGACCCTTCTGGTTTTGCGTGGACGTGGACACAAACATGTGTTTGCCAAGATCACACGCAAGACCGACTACAACCCCACACAGCAGAAACACAGACAAGCGATAGACGAGCGAAGGAGCGGCTAAATATAGAGCTGGGTTTTCTGTGAGCAGAGCCAGTTCATGCAGGTGTGCACATTTGCACTTTGCTAAGCGTTCGCGAGTCGCAAAACAGAAAGGAAGCCAAACGTTGTTGGCAAACGACAAATGGAATGATAAAATTACTTTGATGCAGATGTCAGAGACGGCCTAGTCTGCTGAGCATGTGTGTGTGTGCGTGCGTGTGTGTGTGTGTGTGTGCGTGCGCGCGCGTGTTTACACATCGCGCTGAAAGAAACCCACGCTGCTGAGTGCGAGATTTAAGAAAAGACACACTCAGTGGATTTTGGACCCAGGAACCACAGCTGTGGCTCGGGATAATGTGCTGACGCAGGGCAGACGAAGGTTTGAATCACTAAACTAACTACACTAACACACACAAGAAAAGGTGACATGCGACCATGCTTGACTGTAAGGGTCACATGGACTATGTGGCTGCAGAGAAACACACCCAGGGTTTCCCATGTTAAAAGAGTTCTGTGATCAGGGCCGAAGGGGAGATTGAGGGAGGAAGAGCATCTCGTCTCATTCAGACCAGGTGAAAGTAGGAGGGGGGAATTTCAGGTTTTTTGTTTTTTTTTACCGTTTCGTCGGCCGAGCACGTTGCAAGAAGAGTGTCCTCAAAGGGAGAGAAGTCCAGATCAGTCACCACATCTGAGGAAGGAAAGTGGGGTGTGTGTGTGTGTGTGTGTGTGTGTGTGTGAGAGACAATCAGGTGAGTCTCCGAGCGAACAGGCCTCACAGGCGCGCGTCTTGGTTTCATTTTAGAAGAAAGACATTTCTCAATTTAGTCGACTGACTGGTGTTACCAGAGCATCCGCCAACGACCACCTGACCCACTTACTGCTTCAACCCCCCAGGGCATCAAGGCTGTTGAACATATCCTCTGTGCATACCGACAATGAACTCCAGTCACTTGTATTGTTCATGAACTACCACTACCACTACCACCACTACTACTACTACTACTACTACTACTATTCATTCTTACTACGTAGATGACCCTTGCCTTTGTTGTAAGCAGTTATAAGCAGTGTTATACTGCACATTTCACAATAAAACATTGACTCTGATAGGACTGGCTTTTGACTTCGTTGATTATTTGGTTTGATTCAATTACCTCCGTGGCAAGGGAGCTGAGAGACCGTCCAGTTGCCATCTGCGTCTGGACTCACGGAGGTCACTCCTAGCATACCTCCACCTGAGGACGGAAGACAACGCGTCATTGCTTGATGAGCTGGCCACAGGAACCATCATCAACCATTGGGTTTACGACAGAGCCTCACCAGCCTGGTCGGTGTTGAAGGCCACCAGCTCGGCGCTGGCCTTGATGTGGTTGCCGAGGGAGTGGATGTTGCCAGCACGGATGTTGCAGATCCAGCCCTGGACAGACACATGCACACACACGCACACGCACATGCCCACGCGCACACGCACACACACACACACACACACAATGGCGGGAAAGACGCAAGGTTATTATAAAACAAAAATAAACGTTTGAACAAGATGACGTAGGTACCCTATTGGGCTTAAAGGGTATTGTTCTTTGTGAATGTTTGTGCTAAACATGTTTTTGAAAAAGGAATTTAAGATGCGCTATGTAAAAACATTCATCAGCTAGCTTGTTTACCTAGCGATGCATGATTTTAGAGGAATTTGGAAAAATGACAAACAACAATAATCATATGTGAGGCTGCTTGTTCACTGACATTAAGATATGATGGATCTCTACAGATGACTGGAATCCTAAGCATCTGCTTGACGTGTTCTCACAGGAACAAAGAACAACACACACGTCCATTTGCTTCACTGTGAATAATGGTCGTCACTCTACTGTAGGGGGACGTACAGTGTTGGTCCAATTGTTCAGCCAGTGTAAGAACATACACATACACTAGTTGTTGCCAACAGCTTGAGAAGAACGTGAACACCCTGAGAACATACATGTTCATAAATATCCGACACATGTGCAGTCTCACACATGCACTGCACGCGCACACACGAATGCATATATCTGAGAATACACACATGCAATCTCACAGACGCATGCATGTACTGCATGCACAGCGTGCACGCACACACACGCACGGATAAGCACAAAATTGAGGAAGCGTCAGGAGCTCCCTGCAACGCACAGCAGAACATTCTATTAAAATCTCTCTTGCATAACATTAACAAGGGAAGCGCAGGCAAAGTCTTTAGAACACAGCCACCACCACTACCACTGCTGCTTAGAGAACTGTGGAAGACATGCTTGAACACATGCACGCCAACTAAAACACACACGCACACACATACAAACAATCTATATAATATACTCTGCAGAAGACAGCCACCTGCATACAAGAGTAAGTGTAGAGTCAAGAGTCAAATGGAACACCTAGTTTTCTTTGCACACACATGTTCCTGTTTAGCAGAGAAAGACACGTGAGCAGAGAGAAGGGCTCAGATGACCTGTGTATGAGGCCTGCTTCTGACAGGAAGAGAAACAGAAATCACGTTTGTAACCTATATTTATAAACTAAGATGACTGTCAGTCAGCCAGTCAAACAGACAGATGCGTTTGTTTGTTTTTACAGCAATAGGAAATGCCAGCTGTCGACATATTTTGCAACATGCCAAATGTTCCATTGAGTCGGTGAACACGACATTCATTGACAGTAAGGATATGTGCAGAAAGTGCACATATAAACAGACAAGCTAACCTCACCATCACAGAATGGATATGTATTTTGCAGTATGCACATCACTCAATCCCTGGGATGTAGCCGGTGGTATCAGGGGTATCAGTTATTGTACGTGTCAAACCATGAATTCACATATCTGTCCATTATTCGTGGGAAATCCTAACGTTGATTGATCGCCACATTCCTTCATGCATATCTAGTTTGCCATATGATGATGATGATGATGATGACGGCCTTCTTAATAACCTAATATGCAGAGCTGCGAACTAGTTGAATACAGACTTGTGGGTCGTAGTTATGCATGTAGTCTAAAAGTATTTGAGTAAATATAATTATCTACGTTTTGATGTAATCTTGCTATGTGGCTTTTCGGATACATGCAGGAAGTTATCTCCAGACTTTCTCCAAAGCAGCCTTCCTTCACCACTGCTAATAAACAATGCTAACGTTTGCTAAGCTAATTTGCTCTGAGCCAAGCTTCATTTTCTACTCACATCTTTCTTGGCAATTTTCGGGGTGGTATTTTTGAATTTTGATGTCTTGAAACGATTCATTCTGCCGTTTTGTAGTTTACTTTCACGCCTTCCGGGTGTCGAGGTGGTCGGAGCTTTCAGTGCGAGACAGACTTGTGTCTACAGCTGACAGCTCCCCGTCTGGATGCACAGTGAATGCTCGTTTTGGGTACCTGCGTTTGCCACGAAGGTGGAGTTTTTTGTGTTTAACGGTAAATTAAATCCACCCTAGCCACATGCAACCCCGTATTATAAAACACGACCGCATTCAAAGAAACATTACTTAAGATATAAATACGTGCTTTATTATTATTTTTGTTTAATGTATGTACCACAAACAGAGCATTTTATTGAATTGATAACCAATAATTCAAAAGATAAAAGATAATCAGATATCTAAGAGTCGGCAATCTCGAAACAAGAATATCTTGGTTCACGCAGTAACGATAACCACGCCCCTTTAGTTACTCACATGCGCAGTGTACTCACGAAGAAGCGGCTTGTGGAGAAATGATGGCGTCCCCAGTAGCTCGTTGTTCAACACGCTGGATTACAGTTGCTGTGTCATCTGGAAGTCGTCATGCATGTAGGGCTCTTTCATGTACTTCACATCGAAGTGCAAGTGCTGTCTCTACCCTCGGGGCGAAAACAATATGGTCTGGGCACGGGGCCGCCGCGTTGAGCACAGGGACGAGAACTGCCTTGACATTGAGAGGACTGTCAGGTGAGTTAACTGCGGAGGTTCATGCTAGGCTACCTAGAACAAGCTAGCCGTACTGCGTCCAGTCTGATACTACTGTTGATCTTTACCACACGTTTAGAGGTTATCAGTTTACTCTAAATACAAACCGATGTCGGCTTGTAACATTCGTTTAGACACTCTACGTTCAGTTGCGAGTATGTGTTGACACGTACCATCTGATCTAGCTTGTACATGTTAGGATATTTGCGTTGAGTTGCGCACTTTTTTGCTTATTTTTTAATATTGAATCGAAGTGGTGAAATTGTATTATTTTCGTAGGCTTAACGTAAAAGCTGCAATAGTGCATCATTGCATCTAAACTAGCTTATCTTATTGTTTAGTTCCAGGTGTCAAATTGCCGAACTCACTGAACTTTCACACAAGTGCCCCAGCCAGTAGCAAGCAGGACTTCTATCAGATTTTGGGGGTACCCCGCACAGCAACCCAGAAAGAGATAAAGAAATCCTATTATCAGGTATGTCACTTCCTGCCTCACATACTGTTTGAACACTGTTGTTTTTTTCCCCCCGTGTATGCCATTTATCACAGTGGATGAAAACATGTTTGTTGTTGTCCTTTAGATGGCCAAAAAGTATCACCCTGACACAAACAAAGATGACCCTCAGGCAAAGGAGAAATTTGCTCAGCTGGCTGAAGCATATGAGGTGCGGTTCTGGCCGGGTGAATACACTCTAACAGTGTTGCTTGGTGGGGAGAAATGTATTGACACTTAACTGTTCTGAAGATATTGTGTATGTTATTGTTTTCTCTGGCTCGCTTCTCCTTTTGAATCGTGGGTGATGGATGGCGCTTATGTGACGTCACCTGTTGCGTGTGACGCGTCAGGTCCTGAGTGACGAGGGCAAGAGGAAGCAGTACGACGTGTACAGCTCGGCCGGCTTCAGCGCCGGCGGCCAAGGCGGGGCGGGAGGCCAGCAGTACTGGAGCGGACAGACCAGCAGCGTGGACCCCAAGGAGCTCTTCCGCAAGATCTTCGGAGAGTTCTCTGGATCCCGCGGGTTCGGAGACTTCAACGCCATATTCGATCAGCCGCACGAGGTCGGTGAGCTTTCTTCAAAGGATATCAAGCCTTTGTCAATGTGGTTTTCCCTAATTGTTGATGTATATACAATGATGTGACAGATGTACACACAACTCTGCTTTTCTCCTGCTCATGTGTAGCAGCGCTGTCAAATAGATGGTCACTTTTGTGACTTCAAGGCCCTGACACACCAAGTCGCCCATCGGCGAGAGAGCTCACTCTGATTGGCCCGAGAAGCGACGAAAGATTGTTTCTTACATATTCTCGATTCGTAGAAGTTGCTATATTACTAAACCGCCTTGTGATGAACGAGAGTGGCGTGAAAATGATAAGCAAACGCTGCTTTGTTTCCGGTTTGTATCTCCCGCAAGTCCAGTTTCCCTTTTTGAACGACGAATACAGATCAGCGCCGCCTGCTGGTAAGGAGCGGTATTTCCTCTGGCGCAGGCGCAGGCTGTAGTTGGCCGTCGGCTGTCGTCCTTGCGGTGTGTTCAAGTGCAACTTCTTTGACCAGACGCAACCGTCGGCGCTAGTTCTCTGATGTCGGTTTGGTGTGTCAGGGTCTTTAGTGTGGAAGACTTTGTAAGTGTCTTATAATGCGATCAGATGGTACTGATTTTGTCAGAAACAAATGTACACGAGGAAAAACTATTGAACCTGATCCTTCTTTTGTCTGGTCTATCATTGTTATCACATAGATTAGTTAATGTTTATTTTAAGTTAATTTTTGACTCCTGTTGTTGAAGACGTGTGTGTGTGGTCCATGCTGGCTTTCCCCTTGTGTTACAGTACATCATGGAGCTGACCTTCATGCAGGCAGCGAAGGGCGTCAACAAAGAGATATCCATCAACATGGAGGCCTCGTGTCAGCACTGCGATGGCAGGGGTCATGAACCCGGGACCAAGGTCCAGCACTGCCAGCATTGTAATGGCTCTGGCATGGTGAGAGTCTACACTCGCCTCGTATCTGTAAACCTCTGACCCCCTGTGGCTCCACTGAAAATGGATTCTCTTGCGCATTGGCTCCCCCTGCAGGAGACGGTGAACACGGGCCCGTTCGTGATGCGCTCCACGTGCCGGCGCTGTGGTGGCAAGGGGTCGGTGATCTCCACCCCGTGTCGCTCGTGCCACGGCGTGGGCCAGACCAAGCAGCGGAAGCCGGTGATGGTGCCCGTGCCAGCAGGTCGGTCGCCTTCACAGCCCTGTCTGCTACATCTAGACGGCCGGGACTGGGGGGTCACTTGCACTTTCAACGAAACAAGCCTAGTTTTGCGGACATTTTTTGATTTAACTAAAACATTGTTTCGTATAACTAGTTATTCAATCTGCTGTAGGGAGGATTTAAGAGTTGTACATGGAGAGGGATTTGGAAACTAAACAACCAGAAAACATCCCCTTCCCTCTGAGCTGCCTACGTTTGTCCACCGTTGAGAAGTGTTGCATTCACGTAAATGTGATTGACAGGCAAGATGGATTACCCACACCAATCAGGGAAGAGATGATTGGTGCCGATTGGTCAGAAATGAGCCGGGAGTGGTCTAAAATCGAAATCGGCAAGCGCAGTCAACTCAACAGATATTCTCACAGTGCATTTCACTCACTAATAGGATGACTATGTAATTAGTAACAAATTAGTCAAATAATAGCTCTTAAATCTTACCTACAGCAGAATAAAATAATTAAAATAAAATATGCATCATTTGTATTGCCTGTAAGAATGTATCCATCTGTAATGTGTGTGTGTGTGTGTGTGTGTTGTTTTTTAGGAGTGGAGGACGGTCAGACAGTCAGGATGCCTGTGGACAAGAAGGAGATCTTCATCACCTTCAAGGTGAGTGAGGACACGTTCAGGCCTGGCACGCTGTCCAGCCGGGGCCACACTACAAATAAACTCTCGCCCCCCAAAGCGCCTCAGGTCCCCATACTAGATCATGGGATCGCCGTGCGGTCCGGGGTGTAGGACTAAGTGAGTACAAGTAGATTTGGTAGAATTAGAACCGTTTAGTAGATCAACGGAAAAGGACTTGATTTAGTGATTTTTTTTTAAAAATTTTTATTTTAGGATGCAACCTGCAACATTTATCAAGTAAAAATGCCACACGTTTATTGCTTGCCTTTTATGGACAGCTGTGGTTGCTCTTCGGCTTCAGATCTTTATACAAGTAAAATGGTTGGTTGGTTAAAATGGTTTTCTTGCCTCTGTGTCTGGAGAAGCAGGCACATTTATTTGGCCTCTGATGGGCATTTTCCATTATATAAGTCTATGGATTCATTGAAGGACAGAGAAATGTGTGCTATTGATTGCCAGTGAAAATAATGATGAGTTCCTAGCATTTGGATTAGCATTTTTCAACAGTGTTTATCTAATGTCTCGGCGACTTGTCTATTCGACGTGCACGCGCAGGCGATTTAGTTTCTTTGTGTGTCCTGGATGTGGACGAGTAGGTCCAGAAGAGTCTGGTGTTCAGAAGAATGGGTGCCGACGTCCACTCGGACCTGCTCATCTCCGTGGCCCAAGCCATCCTTGGAGGCACGGCCAAAACACAAGGCCTCTACGAGACACTAAACCTATCGGTAAGGAAGCTCCTGCTACTGTCAAAATAACATAAGACCTGTCGTCCGGAGGAGCGCTTTAACGTTTTAAGCCGTTTACTGTTTACTACTAATGAGTCATTTCGCTTTTTATCCAAAGCCACTTGGAAATACGGATACATGTCATTTAAGGGCCGAGGCGTTTCGCTGAAGGATGCCTACTGGTGGGCTGCGGACATTGGGGATCGAACCCAGTAACTTAAGCAGCACTATCTGAGGGCGACGTGTTTTTCGTTTGCAGATCCCTGCAGGCATCCAGACGGACCAGAAGATCCGTCTCTCCGGGAAGGGAATCGCCCGCGTCAGCAGCTATGGCTATGGAGACCACTATGTTCACGTCAGAGTCAAAGTACCAAAGTAAGTCTGTTGAATTTGTTGAAAATAAATTCAAATTTAAAAAACTATCAAAAAACCTGACTATCAAATACACGACTGGAAGTAGTTTGGTAGCATGAAGTTTGCGTCCTGTCCAGGACGCTGACTGACAGACAGAAGACTCTGCTCATGAGCTACGCTGAGGATGAAACGGACGTTGATGGGACCGTAAACGGAGTCACGGCCACCACAACAGGTACGTTTACCTCCTGTGGCGTTGAAACAAAGAATTACCTTTTTTTTTTTTTGTTCCCCTTCCCGGTCTTCCCGTTGTAGTTGTACATGTTTTAGTGTGAGACCGGCGCAGTACCGGCCTCCGTCCAGGTGGGGGCCAATCCTTGTTGGGTTTGTCAGTGTAACTATGCCTACTATTCATATTTTTGATTCCAGAACGGATTAGAAGAAGAAAGTACCATCTAATGTAGGATGTGTTTACTGTTACCATGAGCTGGCTTGTGGCTACCTGATGGATGTCCCAAGCGTAAAGCGTTTCATTTTTCTTTCACTTTTAATTTTATTTTTAATTGAAGGTAAAAGGTCCACTGGGAACTGAGCCGTTTGTGCCGGCAGCGCGTGGACAGAGGGGCCCCCGGCTCGGGAGGATGCCACTTTATCTGGACGTGGGACAGAGCGAGACTCGGCGTAGTGGAGGACGACGCGAACTGTTGGCGGACGCCTGGGTGGTGGAGCGCTATCAACCTTGGGGAGACCCATTTTCCACGACGACCAATTTACCGGAGTTCAGTTCACTTGCAAGGCTCTCTCACTTAAGTGAATGCGAACACACACATTTGTCAAGCCTCAGAGTCCATAAATTGACCTGTCCGCCAAACCGTCCTTTATTGCCGTTATGGCAGACAGGATTAGTCAATTTCCAAATGTGTTTGTTTATATTTTTCAACCGAAATGTAGACATGGCTATGAAAGCAGAAGCTACGTGGACATAACTGATTTATTTATTAAGGTACAGGAGCAACTAAAGTGTGCATGTTTCAGCAATTCACCTCCCTATACAGAAATAGATTCACCTTTTTATTATTTTTCTGACCTTTTATTGTTTTCATGAATGATTTGTCGTAACACATAATGTATTCCGGATAAAAGTTCATTCGCGAGTTCAACTGGTTGAGAATCTGGAGCAATACAGCGGTTCGTCTGTCCCTCGCTTTCCCGGGTCCAAAGGTTGGTAGCCTTTCCTATACTGTAAAGACTTCAACGTGCGATATGCCCTGTGATTTACATGTGTAAATAACTAGTTGTTTATCAAGCAGTTGTGACTTCACATCATTTATGTATAACCCACTGTACATCTCTAATAAAGATACAGACTGGAAAGTTGTTTCATGTTCCCTTTTTCTCTCCATTTAAAAATACCTGTACCTAGACTATTTGACATAATAGTTTCGTATTTTGAAAAGTATGTTAAAAGTTTTCTTCGCAAATCCATGCAGTCATATGCAGATTGGGATTAACACAATTTGAAAATGCATCGGCCAACATACTTTTATTTTTTTTTGGAAACGCCAAAACACCACGTTCTTGACTTGCAGATGCCATTAGCGTCTCTTACATTACATTACAGTCATTTAGCAGACGCTTTTATCCAAAGCGACTTACAATAAGTGCATTCAACATCGGTAGGCATGACAACTAGTTACCAGAAATCATAAGAGCACAGACAAGCCTAGACAAGTAGCTAATAGCATAACTAGTGCTAAGGTAAAAGTGCAATGAGCTTGCGGCCCACCTAAAGTGAGACAACTAAGAATAAAGTAAGAGCTAAGACAAAGTGTTAAATAAACAAGAGCAATTAAGTGACAAGAGCATTAAGTAAACAAAGTAAAGAGAGAAAGAGGGGATAAGTGCTAGGGAGGGGTCAAGTGCTAGGAGGGCGGGTCAGGGTAGTGCCTCCTGAAGAGGTGGGTTTTCAGCCTGCGGCGAAAGATGGGCAGCGACTCGGCTGTCCTGACCTCAGTGGGGAGTTCATTCCACCACTGCGGGGCCAGGACAGAGAAGAGCCGTGACCGTGTCGATCGGCCGCAGGGGTCTCTGAGCGATG
>OMNS01080205.1:0-10607 GCA_900303225.1 Laemonema laureysi
CCAGCATTGACACGGGGAGGAGCGACGTCGCCAGGCACCGAGACGTCATTCAGGTTTAACTGGAGTAGGCGGCTGCCTCCTCCACTCCACCACACTCTGTGCTTTAGGAAAAAAAAATCCAGCCTACAAACCAGTCCTTCTCGCTCGGCCACAGCGGACAATAGCACCCCCCCCCCCACACCGCCACCTTTCTCCCGATGTTGGAATGGAATTCCAGAGGCGTATGATGTCAGAAGACGGTTTCTCTTGGAAACTGTGGTGTGGTGAGAGTCTCCAATGCAAAGACCTCTCTCTCTCTCTCTGTCTCTGTCTCTGTCTCTCTCTCTCTCTCTCTCTCGCGCACACGCGCGCGCTCACACAGATTGTCCGCCCCCTCAGTCATTCATTTATTATGATATCGTTGTTTCGTATCATGTGATTATGCCCAGGCCAGGGAACTTCTTATAACATCATGTGATGTGTGTCAAAGATGTGTGTAATCAATGGTATTAACCAATATATAATATTTTTATGTTCTGAGCTATTACAGTGAAATCTATTTGGATTACAGAGAACAAACACACACACACACACACACACACACACACACACACACACACGTGATGGTGTCATGCAGATCCTTATCTCACTCGGGCCCACTCTGGCTTTCACATCTATGAAGTATAAAGTATTGACAGAATAATCCCTTCCATTCATTTTCTTTACCACTACGATATCCAGTTCTTCTGAATGTAAATCTAAACGTATAAGAACATACATTAATTTAAAGAAACAAAAGTTATGTACAGCGCGTGACTGAGGAGAGTGGGCAATATGGACCTTGTTGAGTCCAGGGGTCGCAGTGGGGTCCCAGTGGGTTCCCAGTGTGCGGACAGTAAACACCTTTCACCTGGAAGGGTTCAATATGTGCGCATGTGCGTAGCGATGAGGGTGGCTGGAAGCTACCGCGGAGGTCGGACAACATGTAACCCGAACCAGAGGTTCAGGTGTGCTTGGCTTCCTGTCGGCGGCATGCCTTGCTGAGCAAAAGGAGAAGCGAGAGTAGTTGGAGATCGTGTGTGTCTGTGTGTGCGTGCGTTTGAGTGACTGCATGACGACTACCCCGTGGGCACACCTACACCTTCCCCTTTTACTTTACACAGGAACCTACTCAAGTTTCCACTGTTTCTCCATCTATCTCTCTGTCTGTCTCTGTCTGTCTCTCTGTCTATCTCTGTCTGTCTCTCTGTCTATCTCTCTGTCTATCTCTCTCTGTCTTTCCATCCATCTTTCTATCAATAGTAGCGATCAGGTAAGGTTAGTGGATGGACGTGCAGCCAGACTCTTCCTGCTCGCTCTGTCTAAGAATAGCATCCAAACGGCCAGCAACACACAGTAATACCACTCTGTTGCAAGTAAAAGTCCTGCATTGAAAATGTGCAAAAGTATTAGCATCAATATTTTCTATATTACTTTACATGCTTTAGCAGTGTAATTACATTACACTGCTTGTGAATTTCTTCCTAGGGACAATAAGGCCTTATTGATATCATTCGATTTTATATTGTTAATCTGAATCTGCAAAGCAACTAGTAGCCTAACTAAAGTTGTCAGATGAATGTAGCAGAGTACAAAGTATAATATTTGCCTGAAATGTAGTGGAGTAGAAGTATAAGGTAGGAGAAAACAGAAATGCTCAAGTAAAGTACCCCAAATTTGTACTCAAGCACAGTACTTGAGTAAATGTACTTGGTTACTTGCCACCACTGACAACCACTACAGTATGGTGAGATGAGAGCCCAACTCTGCCAGGGATGATGATGACGACGATCGAAGGAAAAGAGCCGTCGTTTCAAACTGTCCTGTGGTAGCAGATTTCTATTCGGTGTGGGTGACATACAAAATGAGTGATTAAGGACTGAAACCAACTGCGTGTAAACCAAGGGGTGACGTCATGGATGCTGCGTTATTATAATTTTTTTTTTTGTCGGCTATAGTCGGTTTCTTGAACTGTTAGCAAATCACACTCAATGCATGCAGTGAATTGGAAACATGGAGTTCATGAAGCAACATTTAAACAGTACATTCTGCAAATGTGAGTCATTTATTAACACATTTGGTGGAGCGATCAGACACTGGGTCCGCAGCGCTCTGCTACCGGTAAGGGGCTATTTATAACCGGTGTGTAAAGGCCAAGCTAGCAGGCGGTAGCATACATGCAGGTTCCCGCAGCTGATGCCCTTATGAAAACACTTATTATATACACTTACAGTATATAAATAAAATGTACCTATACCTATTATTCACATCTATGTAGTACATGTACTATTCAGTACAGGTTTTTAGGGTTGGGCAATATATTGATATTATATTAATATCGTGATATGGGACTAGATATCGTATTAGATTTTAGATATCGTAATATTGTGATATGGCATAAGTGTTGTCTTTTCATTTTAGGCTGCATTACAGTAAAGTGATGTCATGTTCTGAACCTACCAGACTGTTCTAGATGTTCTATTATTTGCCTTTACCCACTTAGTCATTATGTCCACATTACTGGTGATTATTTATCAAACATCGTATTCTGTGTATTTTGTGTATTATGAGGTATTTGGGGGAAAAAATATGGGGTTGGACATCTTGCTCAAGGATGCCTTTAGGTAGGTCACTGGTGATTAAACACAGTACCTGTTGTGTAGTGTTTGGATTTTAGAATTGCAATTATTATTATGGTTCAAATGTATCCCCTTTTCTCAAGATTTTGTGCTAACCGATCAAACCAATCATTTTTTTTATCAGTATAATCCAAACTAGATAATTCGGCCTTCGTAGTATCGTATGAAAGCACCAACCGCCATTCACCGAAATATAATTTATATGTAATTGAATTCCAACATCATATCGCCGTGCTGTAAAGGGAAGTTATCATAGGTTGACTGAGAGACCAACGGTGGCGCTCACCGGTTTGCCCCTTCCCAAACTTCCTCGCTTGGTTATTCGTTTCCCACGACGAATTGACGTTCACGTTAACATCCATTGACATGCTAATAACAGCTAGCATGGCTGTGGGTTTGTGAATGGGTGTGTGTGTTTGAGAGAGAGAGAGAGAGGGGGTCCTATGAAATTGTCTTTGTGTGTTGAATGAATGGAGAAGCGAGGGGCTTCATTGAGTCTACCTCCACAATGCTCTGAAAAGTGGCCATTTCCTTCCACCACCCCCTCTCCGCAACTCTGGAAAGCAGGGGCCACTCTGTGTTGTTGAACTTGCGGTGGGGGGGAAAGGGCATTTTCTATGTCAAACCTCATTGTGGTGTTGATGCTAGCGTACCAAAGATGGAAAAGATATGAGTCTATAACGGAAGTTGTAACTCAACGAGCGAAGCTGTTTCTTTGCACACAAAAAAAGAAACTTGATATGCTCACCGCACGTCCACTCCAAACACAAATGCATAATAGACATCGCTGATGAGGCCGGTGAGGCCAGAAACACCTCTGAGGCTTGTATTGTCTGTGGGGTGTGATGGGGGTCTTGGCCGCTCCTCTAGGTACGTCAACAAAACAAAGTGCACTGTTAACACGGTGTCATAACAGTTAAAATATATATTTTGTAATGTATTTGACATTGTGTTTTTTTTTACGTGTTTCAAATCTCTGAAATGATGTCCCACCATACTGCACCTACTCGAGTTACAGATTTCCCCCGCTGAATACGGCTGCATGTTGTGTCACATGAACTCGATCCCTCCCTCCCTCCTCGGTCTTCCTTTGTCCTCCACCCTGTATTTAAGTGGCACTGTGTGTCTCATAATAAACTGGCCCAGATCTCAGTCTCTCCCTCTCTCCCTCTCTCCCTCTCAGTCTCTCTCTCCCTGTCTGCGTGTGCCAGTGTTTGGGAGGCCCTGCGCTGTCCGTGTTTTCTAATGAGCGCTCTGGGAGTTGACACAAAGAGAGGATGCGGGGATGAGAGTCGGGGAGACACGAGCACAGCTGTGTGTCGGGCTTCTGCTCTATTGATCACCTTTTTAAATAGGATCCTTCTGTCGGTACATTAAAGACACTGGGATTGGGAAGTGTTTAATACGCTGTTGGTTGTGAGATAACGTTTAAATGCCGGCTTTATTATTACAGATTAGCCTACATTGTATTGATGCTACATTTAAGGTAATGACAAAGACTTGACTTGGCCAATGAACGGTGGTCTATGAGATAGATTAAATTCTTGCTAATTGGGGCCGAATGGCATTTTCGTTTTGCTTTAGAGGTCCTCAAGGTCAACTGGAAGGGCTTCTCTGATAGCGTTCTCTAGATTCAAGACAAAACAACAAAGATAGCGTAAGGATATGGGGTATCCCTTTTTTCTGTCTAAAACGGGCTCGCTGACTTCTTTTCCACTGCTAAGTGTGTGAAGTCGTGCGACAGTGTGTGCAAAGACAAAATGGTCGATGTGAAAAAACAACGACTTTTAAAACAGCGACTAAGCAGTGCCAGAATTATTTAACATTTTTATTTGGTCGCAATGTTAGGAGAAACCCTAACCCTAACCCAAACTAAACATCATGTACATTCACTGAACTAAGATTATGAAAATAAAATACATATTTCTCACTAGAAATGTTATCAAAACACATTTTAATGCCGAAACTATCTTAAAATACAGCATTTTCTACTGAGAATAAAAGGAATATCAGCCATTTTGTTTTTGCCTCTTGCGTGATCAACCCTACGAACCGGTGATAACAGCCTTCTGAACCTATTGGTAGGTAGAGTAGCCGCCTACTGACCCATAGCTATGGGCCTGATAACCACTGATAACCTTCATTCAATCGAGTGATAACGTTCGAAGCGGGTGGTGTGTGTGTGTGTATGTATGTATGGTCATGAAGCAGGCCTTGGACTAGACACGAATACCTAACGAATGTCTTGCAGCCATTCAGTCAGCCAAAACCAGCTAGTCACGCTAGACATCAGGGCTGAGATCCAAAACGCAGGGGAATTACATTGTGGATGCTAGCCAGGACGCAGATGCATCCATGGTCACTCATTAGAAGCAGCCCATCACACCAGCAGCTGGCCGGTCAGGTGACCAGCTGGCACAAGCCAATAGGTCATCGCCAGCGTGAATCCAGGGAGTCAGGCGCTGCTTGTGCTCTCTTCATTTTCAGTCTGCCATTGTGTACGAGGAGAGTAGGTGATTGTATGTCCCTCAAAGGAAACGCACCACAGCACCACCAGCGTTACGTTTTGTGGACGGCGGAAAGGTGCTTGCCTTCGGCGACTTAGTTGCTGTGACTTAATTGCTGTTCAAGTCAACAGTTCACTAAACACATTAGAAACAAATAAACACACGAGAAACGAGGAAGACCGGGCAGTAATTCAACACTACAGTTCACAGGTTACAGGTTAATAAAGAAATAAAGGTAAAAATGCACATGCCCCGTTGTCTTCACTTTGTCCTCAAATGTCACAAGTAAGATTGTGAATAAGGCACTAGAAACGGACTTAGTTAGAACTTCTCATGGACAAATAGACCAAATAAAAGAAGCAAACAGTTTTGCAGCACACCTTGAAATGAATGTGGCTGATTAGAGTTACAACCTCCCATATAGACCACCCGAATAAAGGGTGAGCAATGAATGGAGACCTATGATACGAGCCCACAGCTCATTCTGCAGGCAGTTTGCATAATTGCACAGACAATGGTTTACTTGCATAACTGTCGGACGTCACACAGAAACGCAGCAACTCTGTCGATAAGTTATTCTTATGAAGTCTTGGGGAAGCTACGGCTACATGTGAAATAGTCATTTCGACACCCTGTGTCGGCGATAAACATATACATGACTCACTGTTTTGCCCCGCGTCTTAACTGGCGCCAGTACAACACACCAGCGTGAGGCTAATTATTGCTAGAAAGCCAGGCGGTCAGCGGAGAATATGAAATTGTCGCGGCTGTGTTAGTTTAAATGGGTAAGACGCACGTCTAAGCAGTTGTTGGAAGCCCTCGGTGTTGACGTGAGTCCCATGTCAGTGACTCTC
Source organism: Laemonema laureysi (assembly GCA_900303225.1). Taxonomy (NCBI): domain Eukaryota; kingdom Metazoa; phylum Chordata; class Actinopteri; order Gadiformes; family Moridae; genus Laemonema; species Laemonema laureysi. The sequence continues at coordinate 6,019 of OMNS01080205.1, forward strand.
TGTGGTGTGAGGAGTCATTCTTTGAGTCAGTCTTTAAACATTGGCTGCTGTTTCCTCCGGGGTTTATTAAGGCCGATGGGAAATGACATAGGCCTACCCCTAGAGCTCTGGATGCCCCAATGCAAATTAGCTGGTTAGCTGAATTAGCCAGTTGGGATTAGCCAAATCCCAGTGGTACTATGTGGCTTAGATTTAGATCCTTCTCCACCTCTCTCTCAAAATAAAGACAGCCCAGTAACGCACAATGTGGTCATAAAATGAGTCAGCAGTAAGACTAAGTAGTAGTATCTCTCTCTCTCTCTCACTTTCTCTCTCTCTCTCTCTCTCTCTCTCTCTCTCTCTCGCTCTCGCTCTCGCTCTCTCCTGCCTGTGTCTTTCTTTGAAAGGGGTGGGGGGTGTGCTTCATCATCTCCATGGGGACCGTTCTGCCTCCAACAAGCATCCATGTTTTGTTTGGCCCCCTGCGCTCTCTCACCTCCCCCTCCCCTCCTCATGTGATGACAGAGGCGGGTTCCTCCTCATGCTGTTCAAATGGAGCATCTTACTTGGACCCAATGGATAGTCATCTGGTGCAATCTGTACACGCCTGTAGGCCCCGGGCAGCGGGCCGCTAATGGTTATTCACGAGTGCCAGGAGCCTTTTATCCAGTTGGAGCATCATTGTGCAAAATGCTTTTATGGTCATCATCGCTGTAACGGCTGCTTGCTAAAAGCAGCTTCAAGCAGGACCGCACTACCACTACTGGATTATGTTCACGGCTCTCAGCGTGTCTGGCTTTCAGTGTTAACTCTCTCACACAATAAACTATATCACTGTGTCAAAGTGTAACTCTGCAGTTGGTCATAAAGACACCTTATCAATATTGAAATCGCAGTCATCAAAACAACACCGCTAAAGGGCCCCTATTTTACCACCAGGTGTGAGGGTGAGTAGCTGTTACAAGCCGTTTCAAAATTTGTCATAAATTGTCAAAAATTGTCTAAAATTGTCGTTGTGACATAGTGACATGGCAAGTGGGAGTGTCCACCCAGATGTATGATGGATAGATAAGCCCACCAGTTGGTACAGTCCACCGGGTAGGCTGGTAGACTGATCTGGTCATCGCACATCTGGGTGGACACTCCCACTATGTCACATGACAATTGTAGCATCGCATGACAGTTTTCTAATGGCTAATCACACTCACAGCTGGTGGTAAAACAAGAAGGTTATGTGTGTCACACTTGATGCAGCTATTTATATCTGTGCCTCCTCCCCTCTCCCTCACCATCTAAGAAGTAAAATGAATAATCCAGTGTGTGCTTTCTAAAGAGCATGCAGATGGATGATGCATGGCAGCGGGAAGCAGGTGTGTGTTTGCGTACATTCACCACCATATATGTATATGTATATATACATATATGTATGTTTGGCTGTGTATGTGTGTGTGTGTGTGTGTGTGTGTGTGTGTTTTGTCTCAGGATGAAGTAGGTCAGTAACTAGTCTGTGTGCCGGTAGCCCACACAGACATTAGTATTCATCAAAGAGCCCTCCTGTCTCCTTCATTCTCTCCTCTGCGGCCTCTCTTGAAAGATGCCCTTTATAGCCCCGACAAATACTGTGAGAATAGGCGTCTGAAAACTCCTCCGCCTCTCTCTCAAAAAGCTAACTCCTCACCAAACGGGTGACTCACCTTCACCTCTGGTTTGAGATTTGAATCAGGCTGGGTGTCTTGTCTCGGGGTGACTTTGTCTTAACTGTTTCACGTGTAGGTGTGTGTGGCGAAATGGACGAGGCAAGAAAGATGAGCTAGCCGGCGTGGCTACGCTACTCACACGACGCGCTTCAGTGCTAATCTAATGCGGGAGCTGTTTGTTTTTTTTTCCCCCTGCAGTGACCCAGGCACACACAGTCAAATGAGTTGCGGTAGCAGCTATTGGAGCCCTGTTCAAGAGGTCCTTTGTGTGTATTTTCCAAATGTGATTTGCAAGTGGTGTCACACCCCACTGGTTTGCGGTAATGCGTCTCCATGATCAGTTCCAAGGTAACAAGGTTGCCCTCAAACTGTCAATATTTGGTCAGGTTCCTGTGCTAGTATTACAATGTCACACCGCTCATAATAATACAACAATACAAAATAACCCACAAGGAGAGGTTAGCGTTCAGGCATAAACTTAAACAACAACGACGAGCGAGCTGACTTAACATTTAACATTAGCATTTGTGTTAATGTGCAGCATACGAGGTGCGTTTGTGTGTGTGTTTGTGTGTGTGTGTGTGTGTGTGTGTGTGTGTGTTTGTGTGAAGTGTAAATTAGCTCGGCAGTTAATTGGAGCCCTGAGGATTGCTGGGGTGACGGTAGGCTGATCAGCAGGTACCATTGAACTGGTCACTGGTCTTTGAACTCAGTCTGAGCATTAAGTGGATCAAGTGCCTCGAACGCTGAAGAGATTCATTATCTGCACGGCAGTAAACGTATGAGAGATGATTTGGGACGCGTGCTCCTGAGATGTCTTAGGGATTTACCCGTCGTCGTATGTGAGGGTGTTTCACTGAACGTCTGCAATACGGTCTCTCATATCTCAGTACCATATTTCCCTTTTTTTAAACAAATGAAGTCAAGGCACCACCTGTTGTACTACAGGTACTACTTTTGATGTGCTGTGGAGCAAACATTAGCTGCATTTGACCACAACCTTTCCAAGCAACGCTTGGTCGCCTGGTCTCTTCTCATTACATGTGCAGTCAGCCAGGCAGCAGGTCTGGTGCGTGGGCTAATGGCAGCACTTAAACACATTAGCAATACTAAACTGCTTGTCACTCCAAAGGCATTAGCTGAAGGGGGGCGGATGACTAACTTTTAAATGACAAATGCAACGTTCAAACTTGCTCTTTAAAAATAATGGACCCCCAGCCAATCCTGAAATGTAAAACTAGATTTAAATCTGCTTGGAGCAGGTCCGCCTTGGTATGATATCCTACCATGCGACATAAGCTTTAACTAAATATTATTTTATTAACGGCAATGATGAGTTCAGTGTTCATGTTCACGTACAAAATACAGCTTTTAATGAAGCTTTCCCTCCAGCCTTTTTTTTCTTTTTAGCTTTAATTGTTTTGTTTCCGTGTGTTCTTCATAGCGCTGTTGAGCAAGTGGAATTCTGAATAATTGATGCCAGTGAATCCCACTAGCTTGTTGCTAAGTGGAACCGCTGCGGGAATGGTGGTACGGCCATATGGGCGGGGCCACTTACAAGGTCAATGGAGGTGGGCCAGCATTTCAGCGTCCCTTTTGTATCGCCTGACGAAAGGAGAAAACGTAAATCTGTCCTGAGAGACCCATCCATCAGTGCTATCAACATGGACCATTTAGATGCTAATGTCAGGCAAAACAGAGACAGCCCCGTTGCACAATGTGGTGAAATTATTCAGAAGTAGGACTCAGTCTCTGTTTCTGACTCATTCTCACTTCCCCTCTCGCTCTTGCGCGCGCGCTCTCCCTCTCCCTCTCTCTCTCGGTTATCTCCCTCTCTCTCCCCCTCTTCTCACTGTAATTGATTCAAGCAAAATTTAATTTTGCGATTATTAGCTGACCAGATGAGCCTGTTGCTTCGGGTGGGCTCTCTCTCTCCCCTCTCTCTCTCTCTCTCTCTCTCTCTCTCTCTCTCTCTCTCTCTCTTCACATTTCAGTGCTATCTTCACTTACTAAATAGACTACACTTACCCAACCAATTTGTCATATACCACTCATCATTCGTGTGTGTGTGTGTGTGTGTGTGTGTGTGCGCGCGCACGCGCGCTGCTTGATGTCATTGCTGACTAGGCTTACTAGACAAAGCTAATTAGTTTTTCCAGTGGTTCTGAGGTGGAGAACACGACAAACACAGTGTGATCTATCATGCCTGTCTCATGCCACCTCCCCTGTCTGGTTACCATGCCTGCGCTGCATGCTGCGTGTGCACAGTACTCCTGTGTGTGTGTGTGTGTGTGTGTGTGACCATATGTGCACACACCACATGCGCGACACGCACATACATGTCACCACAATAGGCTGTCATGCGAGTTGTATCGTGTCACATATCCCATGTGTGAATTGATTCTGAGCATATTTTCTCTTCATGTATTGACGCTCTGTCAAGTATACGTCCTTCTATAGGCGTGCCTTTAAGATCTGCAGATTGTCAGCGAGCGTTTCTCCTCCTTGACCTTTGCATCACATCTTAATGCGTGCGTGACGAGACAATGCCCGTCATCAAGATGGCCGCTGCCAGGAACCCCACCGACCGGTTTTCCCTCCAGCTTGTCTGTTTCTGACACACGGTCACGCTTGGGGTCTCTAGTGTGTGTGTGTGTGTGTGTGTGTGTGTGTGTGCGTGTGTGTGCGTGCACGCTCGTGCGTGTGTGTGTGTGTGTGTGTGTGCGTGTGTGTGCGTGCACGCGCGTGCGTGTGTGTGTGTGTGTGTGTGTGCGCGCGTGTGTGTGCGTGCACGCTCGTGCGTGTGTGTGTGTGTGTGTGTGTGTGTCTGCCCGCTGCAGCGAGGAGGACGTTAATCTGCTAGCCTCTCCACACGTGACTATGGCTCCTTGGTCCAGCTGTTGCCACGGGGAG
>OMNS01080206.1:0-12725 GCA_900303225.1 Laemonema laureysi
TAGGTGATGAGGAGTATTTTGAACTGGATTCTGTGTTGAACAGGGAGCCAGTGGAGGTTTTGAAGAACTGGGGTGATGTGATCTCTGGAGCGAGAGTGAGTGAGCAGACGGGTAGCTGAGTTTTGAATGTATTGTAGCTTATTGGGGATTTTGGAGGATGTGCCATAGAGGATGCTGTTACGGTAGTCCAGTCGTGAGGTGATGAAGGCGTGGATGAGTGTTTCAGCAGCTGAGAAGGAGAGGGAGGGGCAAAGACGGGCAATGTTTCTGAGGTGAAAGAAGTTAGTTTTCGTGATGTGATTGACGTGGCGTTCGAAGGAAAGGGTTTGGTCGAAGATGACACCAAGGTTACGGATGTGTGTGGAAGTGGGAACCGTGTAGCCGCCGATGCAGATGGAAAAGTCATGGCAGGATTTGATGAGGGACTTGGGGCTGATGATGAGGATTTCAGATTCGTCACTGTTGAGTTTAAGGAAGTTAGCTTGCATCCATGATTTTATGTCCGTGAGGCAGTATGTGAGAGTGGAGTGACTAGCAGCAATGATGGATTTGGTGGAGATGTAGAGCTGGGTGTCGTCAGCATAGCAGTGGAAATGGAAGCCATGGCGACATATGATGTGCCCTAGGGGGAACATGTACAGGATGAAGAGGAGGGGGCCAAGCACCGAACCTTGGGGGACAAGGTTCAAAGGTTGATGACTCTGTAGTTGCTGGGGATTTCAGGGTCAAGGCCAGGCGAGTTTGAGGGTGGGAGGAACACAGCCGGACAGGGAGGAGTTGATTACAGAGAGGATGAGTGGATGGATGGCAGGAAGACAAGCTTTGACGAATGTGGAGGGGATGGGGTCCAGAGCGGAGGTGGCTGTCTTCGTGCCAGACAGTTCCGAAGGGGAGATGAGGGAGAATTGGGAGAAAGACCGGTCAGTTAGAGGGAGTGATGGATTCAGGGTTGAGGGGGGTGGGGCTGAAAGTGGTCAGTTGGTTGTGGACGGTCTCAATTTTTGATTGGAAGAATGCCAGGAAGGAGTTGCATTTGTCAACTGTAAAAGAGTGGGAGAGATTGTCCATGGGTTTGAGTAGCTTGTTTATTGTGGAGAAAAGGACAGTGGGGTTAGTGGAACCAGAGTTGATGAGGCCAGAGTAGTTGGTGGACCATGCGGTGTTGACAGCGTCTTTGTATTGATGTATGTAATCTTTGTATGCCAGGGTATGGACTGTGATGCCAGTTTTCTTGGAGAGCCGTTCCAGTTATTGTGTTAATAGTAATAGTGGTATTGTAGAGGTTGACAAGGTCCGTGGGGGAGGTATTCAGAAAGGGGGTGAGGGTGGATACTTTTTCAGTGAGGCAGGCAGAAAAGGATAAGGGACAGATGGACCTTGATATTACGGAGAGTGATGGTGCGTATGTGTTTGGGTTCTGGGATGGGGATGTCAATGTCCATGATGATAGTAAGGTGGTCGGAGATGGTGAGGTCAGAGCTGGAGAGGTGGTTGATGGTGATACCAGCAGGTCAAGGATGTGGCCACGGTTATGGGTGGGCAAATTGATGTAGTCACGCGCTGTTTGCTGTGATGACGTAATGAGGAAGTTGGCCGGCGATGTGGCGTCCACAGAGACGGGATGGAGTTGACAGAAGTATAATTGTAAATAAATTTGTGCCATTATTGTTAAAGCTGAGGAGGTCGGAAGAGGAGTAACGCAGAGCCATGACAGTAATAATAAAATATTAAATAGCGTCTATATCTATATATCGACAATCAAAATACCTCACTTCTGCTCCCCACACCTCCAGTAGTTTAGACTGTCACTGAGTATTAGGAATAGGGCAGGATCAGGAATATGTTGTAGTAGAGGTGTGTTTTGAGAGGAAAGAGTTAGTGGTGATAAACTATTACAATACATGCAAACGTCATTTGGTGTGGGGACTTGAGGAAATATGGTGTGTTTAAATGATGGGAAGAAGACAAGAGTAGATGTTGGAATGGGGAAGGAATTGTATTGGACCTTACTCTTGTTTCTAACAGGATTGTCCCAAAGTGTGACTAGGAGGTGTATAAAACAGGTACCATAGGAAGTGATCATCATCCTGTGCCTATTAAAAAGCCAGGTAAAGATGCAAGTAATTCAGCAAATTATAAGCCAGAGCCCGAGTTGTTAATAGCATTAACAACTCATATGGGTAAGCTAATGGAACGTCTAGTAAATGGAAGACTAATGCTAGTGGCTTCAGAAAAGGAAGAGGAACTAATGACCCAGTACTATGTTTGTCTGTCTGAGCCATATTATTTGATGTAGAGAAGGCGTACGACATGCTGTGGAGAGAAGGTTTTTAAATTAAGTTGCATTTAATGGGAATAGGAGGAAATATATTTAGCTGGATAATGGACTTTCTCAGTGGTAGAAGTATCCAAATTAAAATAGGTACTATTCTCAATCATGATTAATGATATATTTGTAAACATAAAGCCAGGAATTGGGCGGTCGCTTTTTGCGGATGATGGATAGGATAGACCAGGTGGAGGAGTGGGGAAGGAAATGGGGCTTTAAATTCTCTGTAGAGAAAACAAAATGTGTTTTTTACAAGGAAGAAAGTTGGAGAAGACGTCCATTTTTTCCCAGACTTTATGGCAGTAATTTGGAGAGAGTTCATGATTTTCGGTTCCTGGGTGTTTACTTTGACTCTAGATTAAAATGGAGGGTTTATATTCAAATGCAAGAGGCTGAGGCTGCACTGTAGGCAACTACTGGCCAATTACTGGATAAGCCTGAAAGGCCATGGGGGAAATCATCCAACAAAGCAGGTGGTGCAGGATTGTTGGGAGAGAGGAGTGGCACAGGCCTCAGGCTTTGGGTGGGTTGGGGGAATAGTGGCAAGGGATATGGGGGGAACTGATCAGGAATTCTTCCCAGCAGTATTGTGGCCATCTGTGCCAGTGTGGTTGCTAGAGATCCTGAAAGTTGATTTGCCTCTAATGGAGGTCAGGTTAAGAAATAAAAATATAGACCTGGTTATTGAATACTATTATCATGTAGAAAATAGGTACAAGGAGCATCTTCTAATTTTTACAGACAGGTCGAAGGATCCAGCAGCAGGAGCTGCTGGATCTAGGGAACTACTAGGGTAGTTCAGGGGCCAAGTTCAAAAGAACATCCAATCATCTAGCTGTGTACACAGTTGAGCTATATGCCATTTAGATGGCAGTTCAGTGGGCTGAACAGATTCAACCCTGCAGAGTACTGGTGTGTAGTTACTCAAAGTCGGTCAGTCAATAGAGCAACAAGGAGGGGCAGTGAGATAACCTTTTTATGGGTCCAGCACAGGCATTCCAAGCAATGAAAAGGTGGACAAATTGGCGGAAAGAAAATGTATTGTTTGGAGTGGCAACAATACTGAGAGCATCAGAGTGTGCAGTACAGCAAGCGGGGGAACAGGAGGGAGCAGGTTAAATTGACCAGGATGAGAGTGGGACACAAAAACTTGAACATCACGTTGAACATCATGGGGAAGCACCCAAATGGGTTGTGTGAGAATTGCCAGCAGCCAGAGACAGTACAGCATGTACTTGTGTCATGTAGGAGGTATGTGGCAGAAAGAGAAGTGATGGTAACTAAATTGAGGAAAATGGGAATGACAGAAGTGTCAGTAAAAAGTTTGGTGGGAAAGGGGGAGGATTAAGATGTTTGTTTGTTTTTCTGAAAGATACTGGGCTAATAAAAAGGACTATTTAAAAAATATTATTGTGTAGAAGTGTATTTATTCTTGTTGATTGAGTGATTCAATGTCTTGCTGTTTACTAATGTCATCACTTGATGGCACTGTTGCATTGTTTGTATATATTACTCGATTTTTCAGCAATAAAGTTGAAGCCGAAAAATCGACACTGTTGTCTTTCGAACTTTGCTGACAAATTGTGTATGAGTTAACGTTAAGATTGCAATACAGTAGGCTACAATAGGGTGCAGATTGTTCACAAATGTGGAAGGGAACATTGATTTAAAAACACAAAATATGCTCTTAACTGTATTTGTGCATCAATAGTAGATCTTAGACCCTAGATCTAACCCTAAATCTTGCAAGACTCATATATGGATGCAATAACTAAAACATGTGGCTTACAATCCTACTTGTGACTTATGTACATATGTACAGATTACTTTGTAAACGAATAGGCCTACACAATTTTTCACATTTGTTAGTACGCAAAATATTGACAATATAGTGTCCTGTTGCATATAACAGTATATTGTGGGAAAAGGTCGATCTGCTCTTATAGCTATCATAATGCAATGAATTGTCAAATTCCCAGCAGTTTGGGTTGTCACAAAATAGCAGACATGTGTATTGCCCTCTGAAGAATGTTGACACAGATAAAAAGCATTTACTACAAATGTGTGGGCATACTGTTACAGTTACTGTTACTACAGTTGTTTTTTTTGCGTTCAACCTGTAGGCAACAAGCATCACGTGTTGGTTAGCTGTTGATGTATTTATTTCGCTTGCGTTTAGAAGCCAATGCTGATGTGAGCTTTAAACACGGGAGTCAAGTGGCATCGTGTGATGACGTCATTGTTAATGGCCACTGTCTTCTCTCTCCTCTCTGTCATTAGGTTTATACATAGCAGCCCCATAGTGATTAACCAGCTGGATCAAGGATACAGTGTTTCTGCATGTCACCAATCAGTGTACTAGGTTATGTCTGTTAAGAAAATGTGTGTGTATGTGTGTGTGTGTGTGTGTGTGTGTGTGTGTGTGTGCATGCGCACGAAATACAAGGGATAGAAAAAGAACAGAGGAGAGTAGGCCTACACACACACACACACACACACACACAGATTCAACCTGCAATCTCGCCTGTGTTGAGTTGACTAGCACTGGCAACTGGTATCACAGAAATAAACTTATTTTGAAGAAAAATCGAGCAACAAAAATAAATAAAAAGACTACTTTTACTTAGAGGTCCAGAAGCCCTTCATCTCAGACTCCACAGTCCAGAAATCCTTCATCTCACACTCTACAGTCTCTTGCACTGTACTCAATAATGCATACCACACGTCTGTGTGCTGCTTGTTAAACAAGGCAGCGTTGGATCAGGTAATCCATTATCTCCCCCCCCCCCCCCCATCTCCGCTGAGCAGTGTGGTGGAAGTCAGTATGTTGGATCCAAATGACTGCTGTCAACGCGCGCTTTGAACATGACCTGGTTGCAGTTTTCTTTAAATAGGCGTCATTTGAATAAAAGCAAATATTGATATAGCTATGTATATTTCTTGCCTTAAAAGTTATCAGATGAATTGGACAGCAGCTCTAAATAAGTGAACGTAGCTGGTATATGAGGAGTAGTTGGCAGCTATCTTGGCATGGACAGCAGCGCTTTCAGGAATACAGGCCATTCCACTGAATGGGTGCCATTTGCTTGTTTTAGCTCTTCCACATTAAACTTAATTTTGTATCTTTTTTCAACACCGAGTCTAACAACACACATTTAACTATTCAAAATGGTCAACCGCAGGCAACTTTATTTTAGGTTTCTCAGCAGAAGATTTTCTCAGTCATGTTACCAAAACTCATGCGTCATTTAAAAAGCATGTTTAAAAGCATGTCAACTAATTCCTTTGTTTTCCAGATTAAGTGTTAAATAAATTGTTGGTTTCCTTTTAAAGGAGACCCAAACCTCAAGTTTATCATTTTTTTCATCATGTAATTTATTAAACAATTGGATAAATGATGGACCAAACATAATTGGAAAAAAATGTGGTTTGTCTTTTTTTTATTCTTTTTTTTTAACAATTTAGTAACAGGAATGAACATTGGGTAACAGGAATGTGTGTCCGTTATGTGCGTGTGTGTGTGTGTGTGTGTGTGTGTGTGTGAGTGTGTGTGTGAGTGTGAGTGTGAGTGTGCGTGCGTGCGTGCGTGCGTGCGTGCATGCGTGTATCTGTGTGGGTTTTTTTGTGTGGGTGTGAGTGTGCATGGCCATGCGTGCATGTTGTGTGTACGTGTGTGTGTGTGTGTGTGTGTGTGAGATTTCTGTGTTGAAGGGATGTGCAATGTGCTTGTACCTTTTCACAGTTGGTGGAGGTGGAGAGAGAAAGAGGGGGAGAGAGAGGGAGGGAGAGACAGATAGAGAGAGAGGAGATAGAGAGGGTGTGTGGGTGTGTCTCAGTCCTTCCCCTGCAGCATGCCATGCATGGGTTTTTCAGACTCCTGTACAGCATGGGTTTTCTCCGTCTTCTTCTACACAACAAAGACAAAAAGCTGAAGGTATTACGTAAGTTCTCAGATCTCTGCATTGACTACCAGTACCTAAAATCAACAAATATCCTTGCTCGTCTACAAAACACTAAATGGTTCAGTTGCATAAACTACATCCAATAGTGTTTTAGCTAGAATTACTATAAATTCATGAAAATGACCTTTCCTAAGAAGTGTTCTCTAGTTTGTCCCAGACTACTTGATCTCTGCGAGCTGTGACTGGCCTCGGGGGTGGGATGATACACACAATTTTCTCCGACAAGCACCAAAGGAAAAACCCTGTTGACCCCAATCTTCTGCATACAACGGACGTCAACATGATGTGTTTCACTTATCGTATCTATGATGATGCGAGGGTGTAGGTCACCGTCGTACCTCAGCACACACCATTTGCCAACAACTTCAGGACATTGTCACTGAACCTCTGTGGCTGTGGGAGCCATCTGTTGATGACTGAACGTGAAACGCTTTGCATTAAAGCACCCACAGTTCAGGGTATCGTCGTGCACAAGCAGCTGACGTCCCTGTATGTCAGTTCTCCATGGGTGCTGCCCAACGCCTCCTCATAGTGGACGGAACTGGTGTCACATCGCTGGGCATCTCCGAAACTGCTTTCTTTCGACTGCTTCCTCGTTGACAAAAAAAACAACTTGATTGTTGTTTTCTGTCTTTTGCAACACAGCAAACAGCTCTGTGGGATCAGGAATGTCTGTCCTTTTACTGACCAGTCTGTCAGCCCTCCTCTTCAGGGCCCCTCCCACACCATCCGAGGCATCCTTCCCGTGGTTCGCCTCAAAGAAGCTCCACGTACCAGCAGTGAATCCTCGTCTGAACAGCTCAGTACAAAACAGGAGGAAATTCCCTCACTGTCTATACTGAGTGCAAGGGCCATCACTGTAAAAATGGATTGTGGAGAACTCTGGATATGCACTCTGCACGTAATCAAGCACTGGTGACAAGTGCTGCCAGATTGCTGGTACACTGTGCAGAAGGACATCGCGCGGGGGGTTGTATTCACATAAAGCACAGCCATGTGCAACGTTGCCTGCTGGTGTGATGCTCCAAAGTGGACTGCCTGTATTTCTGCGCTGTACTTGCAGAGGTCATTTTCAGAAAAGTCAACATGAATGTGCTTTCAAGCCTTGTCTCAGTGCCCTGTAGTGGGTGAACTGATTCTTAATGTTGTAAGTGTGTCTCTTAAACCTATGAAGCAGCAGGTTCAGCTGTTCCAGGAGTCATTTTTGCGTGGTCTGAAATGATGAGAGTTCTAGCAAAGATGTTTTGCCATTGGGATCATTCTTGTGCTCCTCATCCATAATTGCCCACTGGAGATAAGACACTTGAGTCTCTGTATTGGACTGCCTAGAGACTGGGCAAGAGAGGTCCTTGCACTCAGACTGCCTCGTTTGCGCCCCCTGGTGTTTGCTTCATAAATTCAGCCAAGTGATTTTTTTTAACATCTTTGCTAGAACTCTCAGCCCAAAAGGCATTTTGTAAAATCTCATATGTTCGAATTCAAGCTGAAACAGGGGGTTCACTTCCCCTTGAACATTGATTGTTCTAAAATGTGTATTCTTGTAAAGGAGACCAAGTTATATTTTCTATTATTATAAAAATGAGAAGAAACAGGAGTGAGTGTGAGATTATGTAACGTTCTACATCTTTATAACAATGCTTTATGGTTGTATTGGTTTGTGGGGGAGGGTATTGTCTGTGCATCACTGAATCCATTTTTAGGATGAAAATAAATTAGTAATATGCTAAGAAAACAATATTATCAGCATAATAATAGTCAGTTTGGCCGCTAGTTGAATAAGTCAATATACATCCATGGGATGTAATATAAGGCTTATGACCACACGATGTTGGTGTACCTGTGAAGTAGGCACGGAGGCAGGTGCTCAAGTGAAAAAAAAGGGCACCCCTCTCATAATTATTTATTGAAAAATAACGTTACATACTAATTGTAATAATTGTACTTACTTACATATTTATTTATCTATTTCAATACCCTACTATAACAACTATAGACAGCACAAAGCCAATGAGTGCAGACATTTTATTTGAAACAGTATACTAGCCCAATCTACATTAAGTTACTCCTCTTGATTTTGATATTGTTGGTCTGCAACCTTTTGTTTGTCCATGTTCAGTTGTTTAAGTGTGTTCTGTGCACTCACATGAAGGGAGCAGCATCATTCTCCTGCTTTAAAGGAGCAACCTCCTCTGTGCCATTTCAGCTTCATCTGTGATATGGTCTGGCAATATATCTCCCTCAGAGCTGTTTCCCTGGGCTGCCTGCTGTAGCTCCCTATAGACCAACAGTAAGATATGATGTTTATTCGGGTAAGACTGCTTGGTGACAGAGTCGATGCATTACAACAGAAAGACTCACCAGACCATAACTGTCGTGGCCCAACTTCAACACCCTATCACATACTTACTTACTTACTTTTTCTGCAGAATATTAATAGACCATTTGTCATTTGGCAATGTTTTAATAATATTTAAGGTAAATACAAGATTACTGCAAGTGTTGTACTGTAGACCTAACTTATATAAACTATTAATATTCAGCTAAAGTAGCTTCATGTCTGATTTCGAATCGCCAAACCACTTGTTAACTGTGCAGTTAAAATAAATGATGGACCTATAAGAGAATTCAACAAAATTAGATTTAAATTAAAGTAAATGAAACGAAATGAAATTAAATGAAATTAAAGTTTAACAGTTAAACTTTCAAATCAGAGCTTGTAAAGGCCAGACAGTTGTCCCTTAACATGACTCTGCTCTGGACTGACCTGGTGATACATCTCCCTCATCCTCCTTGCTGGTAGATGGCCTGATCCAGGATAGAAGAGAGCTGCTTCCCTGTGCTGCCTGTTGTAGCTCCCTTTCTTTCTGTTTTTTTAGCCTTTCTTTTCTTGGCATTATGCTGCAATTGGTAAATGAGCTAAATCAATGTTGTGCAAGATAATTAAGGGTTAATCTCCCTAAAATAGACAGAGTATGATATGATATGTATTTGGTTAAGACTGCTTGGTGAGAGTCAATGCATTTCAACAGTAACTCACCAGACTGTATCCAGTCATTGGCCCTCAGTTTCCCTCGACAAAATGTAGCTTAAAGTTAAGCTACCATGACAGGGTTGGTCCCAATGGATGCCTTAGGTCTTCAGGTTTCATATGAATATCGGAATATTAGTCTAGCTTTAAAAATGAGACCTCTACAGCCTGAGAGTAATGTCGGGTGCGGGAGTAATGTCCGCACGGAGTTTAAGAGGGCAGGTGTCCTATTGCGAGGCTGACTGCTGCTGTATTGAAATGTTTTAATAGTGTTCTAATTTCAGAACAGTGACAAACAATGCCGAGTTAGTTTGGCGACTGTCTGAGGGCAAACACTAGCGTTACATTACCTGGCTGGCTAGCACCAAAGGGCAGGAGAAGTCAAGTCCATGCTGCTGCAGGGCACTCGTTTGGCTGCACAAAGTCGAAAAGGGAGGGGCGGGGGGAGGCTCGTCATGTGCGGTCTCGCAGAATTACAGCTCAAATGCAATTCAGGCATTATTACATGCTTTTAGCTTTTTATTGAGAATTGATGCCATGGGCCACATAAAAAAACGAAAATATAAAATTAGGAAAATAAATGAATAAAAACGGCCACTCATCTGGTCAGAGGGCAAAGGAGCAGGTGCTTGAGCACCACCTGGGGTCTATCTGTGCACGTCCCTGGGTATAACAGTCTAAAAACCAACGCCACATCTTCAAAACCTAAGATAGTCAACTCAGCCTCGGGCAGACGTTCCTCTGGGTTCTGCACTTTTAGAGGGCGTGGCCTTTTACAAACGTGATCACAATACAACTCCGGTTAGCTTTAAAACAGCTATTAGCTACATGGTGGTACAGTCAAAAAAGGTCGACACCATGCGAGAAAACGCGTTAGTACTTCATTATACTCGACTCGAAGGTCAAAAACAGGAACAGATTACTCAATAGCAATCAATTCATATCGTGTTTTGGCTAAGCAACAAGCACTGTGAAAGGCGCTCTGTTTTGGTGAGTGAAGGTGACTGACTCGGACAGGACTAAACAACTCGAAGATAGGAAACAACAGGTAATTATTTTAGTTTGTTTCCTACACAAATAAGCAATATACACGTCACATTTGAAGGACGCGCAAAACAGACGTACAAGTCGAATCTTCTCGCAGTCTTTCAAACGTCACTTTTGCAGATTTAGTTTATAGTGAATTGCACCAGACGAAATTGCCACGCCAAGTTAGTTGCAACTCTATTTAAACTATGACACAAATGTGGTCCATTAAGTCCTTCATTTGTCCTTTGATGTTGCTGTATGACTACATGAAACACCAACAGACCCCTAAAACGTTATGGAAATGTTATGGAAATATCGTAACGGTGGAGTACTAGCCTAGTGCGGTCGCTAGAGGGTGCTACATACCAGTTATAAAGTGTGTATTTGGAAATGGAAATCCTGTGGCATGTCCATAGACATTGTATATCATACGCTCACACATATTCGCTCACATATTAGTTATAGAATGGAACCAATTATTATACCAATAACAATTATTATTAAATTATAATTATCTCATGTATCTTATAAATATTATACTTGAAACAATGGGCTAAACTGGATGATTGTCCTTTGAGTTTATGACAACTCCTTTATGATTCACTTAACTACTTGTTATGTGTGTCCACTTTTACATGCCTAAGACTATTCAACCAGCATGCATTTTAACAGCAACTTGACTCTGGCTTCTTCGTGAATAGAAGGAGAAGCTGGATGAGCTGCCTTCGTCCTCATCCAGTCCTTGACATTATATTTCCTGCTCACGTGATGACCGTACCCTTGATAGATTTAACATCTCTGGTCAAGACGTGTCGATTCTTCTGACTTGGGCAACTTTGGATAGAAATTCTTCTTTATTTAATCTTGTCCTTTATTTCTAAAGCATAGACACCTAGGTCAATGTTTCAATTACTGTTGGGGTTTTACAGGGCATCTAGCAGTGTTTTGTGTGTGTGTGTGTGGTGGGGTTTTATGACCGATGTTATTATACCAATAATAAAACTTTGACATTGCAGTTGTTCACTGAGTAGTCTGTGTCACAGACTCCCAATGGACATGGACTGACCTGTCGAGCCGAGACGAAACAACCTGTCTATATTTAGGCCTACAGGAAGATACAGATGAACAGTATAATGTTCATAGCTTACATTACCACTGCAAAACAAAATGTCTAATATACTATATGCAATTTATATTGTAGGATTTATGTAAAAAGTATCTTTTAACCTTATTAATATCTTACTGTTGAACTAGAATTCTACAAGTGCTTATTTTAAGGTTAAAGGGTCAGTGTAATGATCTCTCAGTCCCTACTTGATTAAACATTCTGATATCTTCTGTCATGTGCTAAACATCCTTTTATTTCCCAAATCAGAAAAAAGATAAATGTCTATTCCGCTGTAGGGAAATGCAACTTGTCTGAGTGGAAGACCTAGTCAACTCCGGCTCTGTTGACAACTGCAGCCCCATCCACACTCATCAACCTTCCAACACATCCAGGAGAGACACTGTTTGGAAGCATGTCCTCCCTGATTCGACTGAGGCTGCTGCCCAGCGCCAAGTGCCTTTACACACAGCCTGTCCAGGTGCTGGTGGACGGTCTGCGCTCATGCCAGGTGGTCACCATGAAGGCCAAGGCCACCGATGACAAGGGGGTGCTCTTCCACGCGTCCGCCGTCTACAGGGCCGGCGCCGACGGAGCCGTGGACCTCAAGAGGGACCCCTCACTGGGTGGGAGCTACACAGGTGTGGATCCCATGGGTCTGCTGTGGTCCCTGAGGACCGATGCCCTCCACACAAAGTTCTACAAGAGCGACTCCCGGAAGCCCCACGTGGTCAGGTTCTCCGTGCATGAAGGAGAGGGGGCAGCCGGCGCCGTGTTGGCCGAGGCGACCAATGAGAGGAGTCTACTGGCGGATGGGGTCAGCCGACAACCTATCAAAGAAGGGAACATCCGTGGAGTTCTCTTTGTACCGCCTGGTAGGTGGCTGAGTGCTGTTACATTTTATTTTTATTGCTAAGAATATTTTATAAATTATATTTATTTACACTTTAATGACAAAGTCACATATATATATATATATATATCCCTAATGTCATGATATAGCCAACCATCATGGACATTTATCGTTTTGGTTTAACATCCAACTAAAAGCTCTTAGCTCTCATTGTGTTGGTGTGATGGTCATGAGGTTAAAGGTGAATAATAGTGCAACCAGTAGCAGCAGTAATCTGTAGAAGCCATGATTGCTTGTGATTGTAATGCACTGTGCTATGTATTCAGGAGAAGGCCCATTCCCTGCTGTCGTGGACCTTTATACATTTGGTGGTGGGCTGTCTGAGAGACGAGCCTCTCTCCTGGCCAATTGTGGCTTCA
>OMNS01080215.1:0-10795 GCA_900303225.1 Laemonema laureysi
TATTATATATCTTTCAAATTATACTATTCCAAGCCATAACGATATTAGGTAATTGTGCCATTAAGCTGGTTTTATTTGAAGGCATGTATGATACAGGCTTATATTGTATTTTATTCCACATGAAAACCCCAACTCGTGTATTTGGTCGGTCACTGCGCCTTGGCAACCATGACATCATCCACATTATTTTCTCAGCCAATCACAGAGATACCGGCCGG
Organism: Laemonema laureysi; assembly: GCA_900303225.1. Classification (NCBI taxonomy): domain Eukaryota; kingdom Metazoa; phylum Chordata; class Actinopteri; order Gadiformes; family Moridae; genus Laemonema; species Laemonema laureysi. The sequence continues at coordinate 219 of OMNS01080215.1, forward strand.
GGCTCTGATATCGCGAGAGTGCAATATTATTAGCTAGGAGAGCTAGCTGGACCAAAAGGGAAAGATTGGACATCCGTAATGCATATTTCTAGTTAAATCATTACACAACGTTTATGAACAACCTTATGTGTTATTGCGTGCGCCTGTAAGGATAATCGTTAGACTGTTTTACACGGTAGGTTGGACAGAAACACACACACACACAGCTAACTAGCTAAGGCGTTAGCATCAGTTTGTTTTGGTGTCCCAAGGCATTGAGGATGAATTGTCCTGCGACTTTACACATGTCACGCAAACATGTAACATGCACGTCGTGTTAGACGCATGGGGCAGTTTTCTGTCTAAGTGGTGTTTTTATCTCATTTCTATGCTCATTGCTCTCTATTCGGAGGTATTTCCTATAGGCACGGGATGTGTAGATACAAAGTACCACCAAACTGTGTCAGTCTTGCTCCTGTTATTCACAATGACGTGTCCACCGTCCAGGTTATCAAGGATGAGTTATGCCGAAAAGCCAGAGGACATCACGAAGGAGGAGTGGATGGACAAGCTAAACAATGTGCATATTCAGAGAGCAGATATGAATCGACTTATAATGAATTACCTTGTGACAGGTATAGCATCATGCCTCCTCAACCATGGATTACTTCGCCATTGTGTACCAGTATTGTCATTTTGGGGGAACAGAGCCAAATAACTCTGTTTCTCTTTGTTTTGTTTGTTTTCAAGAGGGATTTAAGGAGGCTGCAGAAAAGTTTCGCTTGGAGTCTGGGATTGAACCCAGTGTGGATCTGGACTCCCTGGACGAACGGATAAAGATCAGAGAGATGATTCTCAAGGGGCAGATACAGGACGCGATTGCTCTCATCAACAGCTTGCATCCTGAGTTGCTAGACACCAACCGCTACTTGTATTTCCACCTGCAGGTACACAATGTCTATATGGTCATTGTTGCATGTAGTAATGATTTATGAATGATGGCATGTTGGGGAGGAGGCGGGACCAGCTATTCAGCTCTTAGAATCAAGTTACTCAGCAGACTGTAGTGCTTGTGTGCTGTGGACCTACCCTGTGGGTAGTATCTCAGTGTTCTCATTGGCTGCTTAAAGAGAACTCCAACAGGAGCCAAATACTTGATATACTTAAGCTCACCCCAACCGTACTTTGCATGCTCTTTGCATCTTGCAGCAGCAGCATCTGATTGAGTTAATCCGTCTGAGGGAGACTGAGTCAGCGCTGGAGTTTGCCCAGACACAGTTGGCAGAGCAGGGGGAGGAGAGTCGAGAGTGCCTGACAGAAATGGAGAGAACGCTGGCTCTCCTGGCCTTTGACAACCCAGAGGATTCTCCCTTCGGAGACCTGCTTAACATGATGCAGCGGCAAAAGGTGGGCTTAGTATTAATATGGTGGCTGCACATGACGTGGCATTAGTGACCATCACTGTTACATTGCTGGTATGATTTGAATGGTAAAGTGTTGCTCGATGTGCAGGTGTGGAGTGAAGTGAATCAGGCTGTGCTGGACTATGAGAACAGGGAGTCGACACCCAAGCTGGCTAAACTGCTGAAGTTGCTGCTCTGGGCTCAGAATGAGTTGGACCAGAAGAAAGTCAAGTACCCCAAGATGACTGACCTGAGCAAGGGCACGATCGAGGACCCCAAGTGAAACATGTGTTGCTATTAACAGCTCTTTCTACACCCTCATTTATAAGCAGTCCTTGACTGTGTGTTGAAGGTAACACATAATGTATAAATAGAAGGAATTCTTTTTGATGGATGTATTTATAACAGGAAGGTTCCTTGTGCAAACCGTCAACAATATTTAATTATATGTCCTTTCTCATTTTGAATCGTTCTTTATCACTACGGCAACTTACACACAGGCTTCCATAGTATTATATATATATTATAAAGCACAGTTTATGATATAAATGTAATCTGAAATGGCATCAAATGAACAGGCCCAATGTTATTTTTTTTAGAAATAATTTCGCCTTACAAGGCTTCAGATTTGTTTCAGTACGAAGAGTCGAATTTGAAATAATTGTTAATGTGTGGTTTAAACAATGCTTAATTATTCTGATGGTGAAGTTAGGATTTGTACAGCTTGCTTTTGGACATTACAGCGCTTCATCCCAGATGTTCAGCACCGCCCTGTGATTCTGATCTGTTCTAATGTTGGGTACTGGCTTTGGAACTTGTTTGTTTAACTGGCATTGTGAACTGTGACTTATGTTCAAATGGATCAAACAGTCATTTATTATCGCTTTCAGCTGCAATGTTTATTTAAAAATATATATATATGATTGACCTTTTTTATGCCCTGCTACTTTAAATAAATGTGTGTGTATGTATATATGTATGTATGTATATGTATATGTATATATATATATATACATATATACATATATATATATACATATATATATATATATACACACACACACACACACACACAGACAGTGGAAACTAGTGCTTTTATCTTATTTGTTCTATTTTGAATGTTTATTCTTGCTGCTGGTTTCTTTGTAGATATTGTTTACAGATCTTGTTACCCATAAAGTTCACATCCCTTTTATTATTGAACATTTTTAAGAGAAGATTTCCAAATATGAAAATAAACAAAACTTGTTTCATCATGTTTGTTTCCTTTGTAATTGTTAGTGTTTAGTATTTGATCCACGTGTTTGTATTTACATATACTGCCACGTAGTTCCTGGTAATAAGCGCTTGCCCTTCACTGCACAGCAAATCTCAACAGGGCTGAGGTTGCTGCCACAGGTTCTACCTGTTGGACTTGTTCGCCTGAGGCCATCTGGTTACGACGGCACACTCAAAGCATTCCTCTCCAATGCTGAGGAGTGGATCGGACAGAAACCAAACGACTCGCGACAACTGTGTGCATTGAATGGCGGACTGTCGCGGGTTAGACAATTGTAAAAAATCGTTTGATCTTCTGAAGCCCAAGACTTTCACAACAAATAATTCTACTGAGCACGATCCAGGGGGACAACAATTATGGCCCAGGTGAGCTTTCTGAAGCTGCTGTTGCATGTTTGACTCTCGTTGACTCAACTGGGTAGAGATCATGAAGATTGTTAGGTTCATAACATACAACTTAGAGGTTCTGCAGACTGTCACGCAGTTGGAACCAGCAGGTTCTCTATCAGGCCTTTACTCAGTCGTATTGTTGTTGCAGATTTGGTCTTTTGCTCTTCCACTCCTAGGCCACTAGCTGGAAAATGGACTCTGATGCTGCTGTTGGGCACTTCTCTCCTGTACTGCGCGAGGATGGCCATGCCCATCTGTGCTGTCTCCATGGCAGACACATTTCACTGGAGCAAGACGGAGATGGGCCTGGTTCTCGGGGGATTCTACTGGGGCTACTGCTTAACACAGATCCTGGGGGGACACGTCAGTGATAAGTCAGCCATTGTTTCAGCTCTCTTTTAGATCTCTGCCCAGAGAACATCACATTACACAGCAGTCTTTTTGACCAGTTGACGTAAATATGTGTGTGGTTTTCATTACAAAATCAGAGTTGGAGGAGAGAGGATTTTATTCTTCTCAACAGCCTCCTGGGCTGTGATCACAGCTACTACGCCTCTTCTTGGACAATTGCAGAGTCACTCTGTTGCTGCCATGACAACAGGAAGGTTCCTTATGGGACTGTTACAGGGTCAGTATGATCATGTCTTAGCAGCAATCGAGCAATTTGGGAAAAGGAGGCCACAATTATTGCATGTGAAGTGGGAACAACTGCATCTGACTAACGCGTTCCCTCACGCGAGATCCGTCGTAAATCACCCTTTAGAACACACTTGAACCAAGCAATGCAACCAGAGCATCCCGCTCAGTACTGAGAGAGCCGTTCTCTTGCAGGTGTCTTCTACCCCTCGGTGGCCAGCCTCTGCTCCCAGCGCGTTGTGGAAGCAGAACGGCCTTTTTTGATGAGCGTTGCCAGCAGTGGTTGCTATCTTGGGTAGGAGACGTTTCCTCTCCCCTTATTCACCAGACAAACACACCATCGTGAACATGAATGAATACACACATGCATGATGTTTATGTTTAGTCTGCATGTTTTGAATGTGTTTCAGGACGTTGTTGATGGGAGGGGGCGGGTCCCTGTTGCTAGCGTGGTACAACTGGGAGAGGGTCTTCTATACCACTGGGTTACTGTCTGGATTGTGGGCCCTCGTCGTGTGGCAGGTGCTTTTAAAAGGCAAGGCATCCATTATAATTCTGGGTTGGATGAGCACATGTTTCGGACCCTTTTAGTGATGTTTTTAATGTTTCAAAGAACATTTGCTCATTTCCTGCTTCGATGCCGTGGGTCTTTGGAGGGTTGAGGCGTCCCATGCCAGGTTTCATACCAAATGTTATCTTGTGCCTCAGGACAACTGCTCCCCAAACATCTACCCTCCAGTTCATACGGGGGCTTCCCCCGATTGCATTGGCTGAGCCTTCTTAAGAAGAGTCCTGTGTGGTACGATCAAACTGCTCTCCTCAAACTTTAGACCGCCTTTTTACAATCATGTAAACATCTCACACACAACCTCCCCCTCCAGTGCGATGGTGTTTGCTCACATGTGTCACGGCAGCACGACGTACACAATGCTGGCCTGGCTGCCCACGTTCTTCAAAGACAGTTTTCCCAATGCTTTGGTATTACAAATATATTGAAACTCCTTGTAGCATCATAAACGTCACGTTCTCTGCTTCTTGTCACAAGGAAGCTCTGAAGAAAGGTTGTGGGTTGACCTTTCTCCCCGTGTCCCTTCAGGGATGGGTGTACAACATAATGCCCTGGTTCACTGCGTTCCTGTGTTCTGTCGCTGGAGGGGTCTTGTCAGATTTCCTCCTCAAAAAAGGTGCGTATTATCCCTCTGAGTTTGATCATGTTTAAGGAACAAAATGAGCAGAATCTCAAATGTGTGTCCATGATCTCTTTCTCCAGGATATGGTGTGACAGCTGTAAGGAAGATAATGCAGGTAACTCATCATCAACTGCACGCTGTGCAACATTCCATTGTAATTCCATATTAAGAACAGCATCACTGTGCTATTGTATCCTAACTTCACCTTAGCTTTGAGGGATATAATACCTTCATTAAGCCAAATATGTCAAATATGTAAAATATGTGCCTCTCATAGCAGCCAAACGAGAAAGTACTGTTCATCATTCAACAGTCAAATATTTGTAATCAAACAGGTTAGCCTAGACCTTGCCTGCAGGTATAGACTGAGGGCGTGATTGTCTCCTGTAATCCCCGTCTCTGTGCTCCTTTGTCTCCCAGTTCATAGCCATGGGCATGTCCAGTGTGTTCATCTTGATGCTGTGTAGATCTATATCGTTCCCTTCCGCCCTGCTGTCCATGTCTGTTGCTCTGGGCCTTGGTACCTTCACCAGCAGGTGTGTACTTCAAACACTTCCCATCTTGTCCTACTATGTGGGTCTTTCGGGCAATTAACTCCACGCGCCGCCCAAGTGGCTTTTCCTGGGCTCCTCCAACACCAGCACACAGGCAGTTTGTAAGTAAACCGGTTTATTGTAGGGTTGAGTGCTTTAAGCTGTGGACTACTATTGTGATGCACCACAGGTGTGGAGCCCCACCCAGCAGCCCCACAGTCTAATCAGCCAGGTGAGGCTGCTTAAACCAGCCCCACAGTCTAATCAGCCTGACTGGGGCCAGGTGAGGCTGCTTAAACCAGCCTCACAGTCTAATCAGCCTGACTGGGGCCAGGTGAGGCTGCTTAAACCAGCCCCACAGTCTAATCAGCCTGACTGGGGCCAGGTGAGTCTAACCAGCCTGACTGGAGCCAGGTGAGTCTAATCAGCCTGACTGGGCCAGGTGTTAAACCTTGAGTACTACAGCTGTCCTGAATCAAGAAGCGCGGTGCTGTTCCCTTACTGATCGTCTTGTGTTCTGCTCTGGGTCGAGGCGTGTGCTCCATCAATACATTGTAATGTGGAATATGAAACGTTAACATGACGTAATCCATGTTCATCCCGTGGACAGCGGCGTGTCGGTCAACGTACAGGACCTCGCCCCGTCGTACGCTGGAGCTCTGTATGGTACGTCACACAGAACCTGTGTTCGTTTCTCCTCCTGCATTAGGATCACATCTCTGACCCTTCCTTTGTGATTTTACTGCAGGTTTCATGAACATGTGTGGTGCCTTCATGGGTATCTATGACAACTGTTTACTACATTTGCTGCGAATCATTTTTCCATCCATTGTTTCTGCAGAGAGTCTCTTGTTACTAATAACTATGTGTGTGTGTGTGTGTGTATGTGTTTTCTCCATAGGTGTAGTGCTGGTGTCTTTTTCTGGCTATCTGATCGAGACAACATCCTACGCAATGGTCTTCACTCTCTTGACCTTCATAAACATCACAGGCCTTGGGATGTTCCTCCTGCTGGGAGACACCAAACGTATAGATCAGGAGGATTATCACCGGCTAGCTGTCGTTTGACCCTCGTGTTTCTGTTAGTGAAAATGTGTATGTATATGTATATATATATATATATATATATATGTCAATATGTATAAATGTCTTTAATATTATACTTTTTTTGTATGCAGTGACGAAACAGTCAAAGTAACTTCTGCTAGAATAGGCATTGACATAATCATAATAGTAATAATTATTTATAATAACAATAATTCATAATAATGAAGCATATTGCATATTGTGTCACCATAAACACGACAGAATACAATAGAAACCAACAGTCGTAAAACTCTGTCAAATGTCTTCTGGGACACGACACACACAATGTGCTCCAGTCTGAGTTTTATCAGACTTGCTAACACTATACTTAACCTCTGCTGAGAATTTTCTGATGCACGTTGATCACGAAAATACGCTTGCATTCGACGATACATGAATGAATAAATTGGAGAAACCAATTCCGCCTGACCTGGGAGTTATAAACACAATAAAACCAGACTAATCCACGACTGACTGCCAACCTTTCCAATGTGTGACATTACTGACAACATTATGTATGTAAACACAGCCTGATTTAAAATAGATAATAGATAGATAGATAGATAGGATAATCATATGATTAATTATACAAGTAGGCCAATATACTGATAATAACTACAATGACGAATAGGCACAGGTGCTGATTACATTGTGTGTGTGTGTGTGTGTGTGTGTGTGTGTGTGTGTGTGTGTGTGTGTGTGTGTGCGTGCGTGCGTGTGTGTGTGTGAGACGTCAAATCACGTCATAACATATTTCTGTTGATTGATCATTTTTTCCCCAAAATCAAATTCCGCCCACGGCCGTAAGGCCTAAGTGTAGGCTAAGTAGGCCTACTGTAATAGGCCTACTTCGCGGTGCAGTGGTCAGCACCATGGTCAGCGCTAGCCCACAGCGGTCTGTGCAGAAGGTGTGAACGTTGCCGTCACGGAGCGGGTCGCTGCACTGCGAGGCGTTGTGGGCTGCGTGACGTCCGCCTATTGATTCGTCCTACGAGAAAAGCGTGTGTGACACAATTCAGCGTGTGTCGGTAGGACAGGCATCTGCACTTCTAAAACAATATCATATTATTATTTAGAAGCACGTATGCGCTGAAGGCAACGAAAAGCGTCAGTGTGGTTTTAACAAGACGCGCTGGCTGGATTAAGTGAAACGGACTTTGTCTCGCTTGGCACAAAGGTGGGTTTGTAGCTTTTGAAAAACAACCCGACGGTAGCTCTGCAGCCTACATTGTAGGCTACATTGTAGTCCGTTATCGCCAATAGATTTAACGGTGAATGACAACAGTCCCACTCGGCGGCGCATGCGTGGTCAGATGTACATCGAGACGCTGGAGACACGCGGGATGCTTTTGGGACGTTGAAATATGGACGAGTCCATTGTCCGATGTGTTGTCGACTGAATTTCCTCCTTTTCAATCTGTAATTCGAACTCTATGGGCATTTTTAGGGATGTCCGGTTGGTATTGAAATGCTCTTAACGTCGACTAGTATTGATATTGAGTTCAGCAGTTCAGCGAAAATAAAACACTGGACGTGGTTATGTTAATAGCGAAGACACCATGGTGAAATCGTCCATGGTCCAACGTAGGGTATGAGCCCTGTTGGGGTGAATCAGCTCTACTCTGGCGCATTAACGTTTCCTCTTGTTGACATCCCTGGGAAGATGCTCTACTACCGCATGTACTCCAAGGGGACGGATCGCCACTCCTCGTGTTCACGGCGGACCTTGATTTAATACCCAATACAATTAAGGCACGCGGTGAATGCCAAGAGAGGGGTCCTCTGCGGCATAACAGCCTGACCATGATGGACCACTCAGTGACCATGGTGGACCACACTAGAGACCATGGTGGACCACTCAGTGACCATGATGGACCACACTAGTGACCATGGTGGACCACTCAGTGACCATGGTGGACCACTCAGTGACCATGGTGGACCACTCAGTGACCATGGTGGACCACACTAGAGACCATGATGGACCACACTAGAGACCATGATGGACCACACTAGAGACCATGATGGACCACACTAGAGACCATGGTGGACCACACTAGAGACCATGATGGACCACTAGTGACCATGGTGGACCACACTAGAGACCATGGTGGACCACTCAGTGATCATGATGGACCACACTAGTGAAGAAAATGGACAGTAGGCTATTTGGAGGGTGTTAGATAAATGATGTAATCATTTATATATCATACTATTGATTGAAGTAATAATAGTAGGTACAGTAGGCCTGTACCTACTAGTGTGTAGGTACAGTAGGCCTGTACCTACTATTGTGTAGGTACAGTAGGCCTGTACCTACTAGTGTGTAGGTACAGTAGGCCTGTACCTACTAGTGTGTAGGTACAGTAGGCCTGTACCTACTAGTGTGTAGGTACAGTAGGCCTGTACCTACTAGTGTGTAGGTACAGTAGGCCTGTACCTACTAGTGTGTAGGTACAGTAGGCCTGTACCTACTAGTGTGTAGGTACAGTAGGCCTGTACCTACTAGTGTGTAGGTACAGTAGGCCTGTACCTACTAGTGTGTAGGTACAGTAGGCCTACCCTCTGTTTGTTTGGCTGCATGCATGTAAGTTCCAGTTTGTAACATGTCTATATTTGACTGGACCTACGTAGTAAAATACTTAACTGTGTAGATTATTATATATGCAAGCTGGACAGTTGGACTACATATGGACCATTATTAACATGATACAGTTGGTCCCCCTGTCCATGTAGGCCTGTTCTGATTCAGAATGAGGTCAAGGGATTGTACCTTTCCTCCTACTTGTGCGTAGGTCAGGGTTGGACTTCGGACAATACAGTAACAACACCTCAATAAATGACTCTTTAATATTCTTGTTAATGTGATGAATTTTCACTAATATGATTCAAACCATCAATCAAGGATTCAACTACCGGACGATTCATACGGTTAAAAGTTTTTCATGAAATCTGACCAAAAACCTGCGGGAAACTTCATGTATGACACGTCCTACAGAGACTAGAAAATAGCAAGTGTTGATGACACAAAGTGATGAATATATCTTTGCTTGTTGTTCTATACATATACACATTTAGCAAAGTAACCAAGCAAATAACACATATAACAGATAAGTATACTTTTAATAATGACCATGATCAAATCTAAGAATGTGATAGTGAGCTTTTATACAATGTATATTTAATTTTTTGGGGGGAGAAGGGGACTTAAACATTTTTTCTTTTAATATTTCGTTACCATTATATAACTCCTCAAGGTTCCTCATAACATACATCTCTGTCTTTCACGCTCGCATACGAACATACACACTATAGCAAGCGAGACCCAGAAACTAAAGAAGAAAGAAAGTCACGCACATATACCATATAGACTATCTCTGGTTACTCATACACTTAACAATAAATCAGTAACATGAACTTCTGAGACCATGGCCGTACATTAAAGCTTCAACTCTTCTGAGGAGGATGGTAAAGGTTATAGAAATGTTAATCATGTTAAGAAAGAAACGTAACAAAGACAAAACAAAGTGACAGGCCTAGCTAGAAAAGCAGTACATGCTACATTGTCCCCAGAAATATACGTTAGCACGACATAGAGAACTGAAATGAAAAGAAACCGCTCTCGTCGATGGAAAATGGGGACCGGAGAAAGCAAATGTTTTGTTCGATCAGAACCAAAACAATGTTTGTATTTCTACCTTATAAATAAAATACAAATAAGGGAACTCCTTAGAGTGTGTGTTATCTCTAAACAATATCTATTCCCTGAATCTCTCGCTGTAAAACTTGAGGTACAGTACAGCAAACATTGAATTTTTAATAACACTATTGTTGAAAAGAAATGTTAAGGCTTCTCTCTGGAAACTAAATAAATGGCATGTTTTCTCTCCCCCATGGATAAGAGTTTTTCTGAACAGTAATTGGCCAAGTGACAAAGTCAGAGTAATTCCTTAACCTTCATGTTTTCTAACGTTTCACATAATTTGTACGCGCACGCAAACCTTCCAAACACACGCCACCCATGTAAGAAACCCTCGAATGAGAAGAAGGAGATCATAGAAGTTGTTCGTCCTACAAGAATATAA
>OMNS01080216.1:0-12138 GCA_900303225.1 Laemonema laureysi
TTTCCCAGTCACCCGGTGGACATCTGTGAAAGTCAGGACAGGACATATTCCTCCAGTGGAAACATGGCTGCCCCTCAGTTAATAGACAGGTGTGCTGGTCCTGGTTTAGATGCCATCAGGAAACTTTATTTACTTTATTATTACATGTGCAACGTAGCGTATATCCTATTTAAAGAAAGAGACATTAGATTTATTTACACCTTTGTTTTTGAATTCATGAAGGGCCTATTTTTGATTTGAACTTAAATGCCTTTATTTGTTTGAACGCAAACACAAACGCACATATCACACAACCAAACACAAACCTAATCCTATATGCTGAAGCTGAATTTATCAACTAAAATAAATCATTCAAGGGAAGCCATCAGCCGAAGTGCATTCATTCAAGCAACATTCATTGACATAGTTTTGAGACTTTTGAACTTTTGAAGTTTCGGGTGTGCGATTCACACTCGTAACTACCGATCGCATGTCTACTGACGTGTCTTCTTCGGCGGTGGAATGGAGCTAGCTTGTCAACTTGGCCCTTATGGAACTCGGCTCAAGTACCTTGATCTTCACCATAACGGTAAAGCATACCCTCTTGTGTAATATTGCTTAACAGTGTACCGGGCAGTTTAGCTAGCGTTATTTCCTGGAGTAGTCAACTAATAGCTTCATTATATAGAAGTCTGTAGATGTGACTTATTGTTTTCCAGCAGGGCTTGACTCTTAAAAAAAAAGGTGCACATAAAGAACTTCAAATAATGTTTTCCTTTAATAAGGGATATGAGGAGACATTTACAAGCAAAATTATTTAATGTATTTAAATACAAAAAGTACATTAGGTTAATTATTTCTGATTCAAACTGTATTTATTTAGTAGTTATGTAATGATTTATACTTTAAACCGCTTTAAACTGTATGAAGGTTATGAACACATCTAGTAGTTCTAGTAGTTCTTCTTAGTTCTAAACGCCAAAAAAGTTTTGTAAGCAGGTCGTCTGGCCCGCTTTGAGCTCAGCCAGCGGTCCACAGCAGGACTGGGATCAAATTGCTCTACTGAAGGCCCCTCCAAGCTGATCTGCATCAAGTCTTCAGTTGTGGACACTCCAAGGCAGCTTGTTGTTGAATTCTTGATTCTTTTTCACACTGGACAGCTGAAATGGAGAGCAACTCCAGGATGTTCTAAAGGAGAACATGACATATTTTAAATTCAGACTCTCACCTTTCACTAATCGAAACCAATATGCAACTATACAATGCATGTACATGAATAAGTCTGTACTACGTGGGACTGCTCAGCCTTACTTTGTAGTCTTGCTTGTAGGGGTCCTTTGTCAGCAGCATCTCCCACAAGCCAGTGTAGGTTTTGTCCCTGAAGTTCTGGCTTACCAGGATTTTGAGCCCTTGCCACTCATCCTGGATTGTAGCTATATTGCACCCTGCTCTGAAGGATAGAACAGAGCAATTAAGTTTGCACATATGCAAAAAGTGTCTCAAATGGCAATGCAGTCTAAATTCTTACCCTGTTAGAGGCTTCTGCCTCGCTGTCATCTCCGAAGGTAAGTAGGCTGGCTTGCTCTTCTGGCCATGTGTCAGGGTTGAGCACAATCAGCTGCATTTCCCTCATCCTCAAACCCTTCTGCTGTGCATCTAATACAATGATTCTGAAGGTGCCTGTTGTAATCCTTAAAATGATCAATTTCTCTTACATCCTACACATTGACTTACCCTAAATACACCTGAAATATCATCTCAGCACCCTGCTGCTGAGCAAATGAGGTCTGGATCTTCTCAAGCAAGCCACCTGGCTTTGGCTTTATCTTGAGTGCCTCCAGTCTGGTCACTTATTTTTCAACTCTGAGGTGGCTTGGGGGAGGATCAAATGGTTCCTCTGTAGTGTGAGGCTGAGGGTAGCTAGCTCCTCAAACAGGTCACAAAGAAAGTGGCAGAACACACAGAAAAGTGTACTCTCCGTTTCCTTTATCTGTCGACTTGGACGGGTTGAAAAAAACCAGCATTTCTAAAAATCGCAGCCCGTCCTCCAACTTAAACGACAGAATAGGCCCCAAAACGACCCATATGACCCATATGTTTGCTGGTCCAGCAACTACTAACTCAAACATGTCATTTTCTTTCCGTTCCCGCAATCGGCTTCGCACTCAGCGGGTGTATGACCCAAGAATGTGTGCTGTCACAGTTCTCCACAAATCGCCATGGAGTTGTTTAACTGGGGTCACTGTTTCGGCAACGCTTGAGTCAGTGCGGCAAACGAAGACAACTCGAAGAAGACGAAGAACTACCGGAAGTAAACAACAAGTGCATGCCTCCAGCAGGGTGTAGGACTTTTGGTAGTGTAGGGCTTCTCCTACGTCCTTGGATGTGTATAATTAGACAAGTCTGTAAGTATCTACGTCCGTCTGTCCTGCGATTTTCTCGACAACTGCTCATCCGATCGACTTCACACGTGGCGGGTGTATTGCTGAGGACCCGATGAAGTGCAGTGTGGAGTGTGATCCAAGTTGCTTGGATGGAGTGGTTCTCAACAAAGCTGCAAGCAGCGATACCGGAGGCCAAGTGATCGGCCTGTTTCGAACAGGCACGTTTTCAACGTTTTGAACAGGCATTGCACTAGTGATACCCATTTTCACAGTTGCCAAAGAGGGTTTTAAAAACATGATCCGGTCGCGGTATGTAATAGCATCACACAACCATTTTTCTCAAGTTGCCATCCCAGCCCTACGTAAGTCTGACCGCCCACTTTATTAATGAGGACTTCCAACTGAAAAGTCGCTGTTTGCAAACTGCATTTTTCCCACAGGATCATACAAGTGACAACATTGCAATGGGGATGAGAGAAGCGGTGGCTGCTTCAGGCCTAGATGATAGACAACTAAGGGCTGTTTGAATAACTTGTATAGCTTGAATAACTGAGAGTGGATGCAGTGATGGCACCGGATTGGCTGCTTCGCCGCTGCTTCTGCTGCAGCCACTGATTCCACTAATTACATTAAGAAACCTTTTTCAATTGATGTTGTACATGGTCGCCATGTAAACAACATATAGATACAGTGTATATATAGTGACAGTTATTATTTTTCCATATTATGTAGGCATAATTTATTGGGACATGAACCTGAAGCCTGAAGTTATGCTACTTGCTACACCTGGTTGCGCTAGTATGTTTCTTGAGGAAAATAAATAAAAAGCTACCGGGTCGCCGGTAGGCTGCACCTCTGCCAGGCCACCGGTGTGCTGTTCATCCGCCAGGGTCGTCGGTAGGCTGCTCCACTGCAGCCCACCTAGTCGCTGCTAGGCTGCTCCTACGCCGGGTCGCCGGTTGGCTGCTCTGCTTTGCATTGTCAAAGTTGTTTTTCCTGCTCGATTGACTTTCTCAGCCGTTTTGTGCACGTGGTGAAACGTAGCCAAAACGTAATTAACAGGAGCATCAACCAAGTCCACATAGCGCATATCAATTATGTATCAAATAATGGTTTATTTCTAATGCGTGCCGGAATGGAGAATTAACAACGAGTAGCGTTTCATTTTGTTTATCTGGACATTTCCGTTCCCATGGCATTTAAAAAAAATATATAAATTCCTCTAAGTAATCAATGTTCCATTGATTAATTAGCATGTAAAATAGACGCAAAATGAATTAATTAAAATGTGAAATAGAGTAAATATCTAACTAATGCAACACATTGTATTCGCGATCTCAGCCACTGGAATTTGTCATAAAACGAATTTCCACTAGATGGCGAATTTGGCCACATTGTATGCTTCAGTATCTTTTCTGCCAACAGCAACAACTCAACTATTAATGAAACAAAACTCTACCTGTACCTGCATCTAATATTTATGTGCTTGCTATATACTATAGCTTTAGTCCTGCTGTAGTGCTATTGGTTAAGCTAGATAATGCAGTCTTTTAATGTTTACTATTTAGTATCTGAAATGAATGGCTAGTAGTTATGAATACATGTGTTATGTGTCCTTTGTTTAACCAGATAAGTCTGATTGAGATTAGTGTTAGGGTTAGGCCTAAATCTCTTTCCCAAGAGTGACCTGGCCAAGAGAGCAGCATAAACATTGTTACAACAATAAACACAACACAAATGGACAAATACAACTGTCACACACTACAAAATGAGCGAACCCGAATATTCAGTTAGTGTGCAACACATGGTCAAGGACAACAATCCAGTTATAAACTGGCGCAATTTTCTAAAACAATTTCAGCTTAAATTTTAGAGCAATCACACTGACCAAGAGTACTGTTTTGTCAATCCTTTAAAATGGACTTAGATTCCCCCATCGTAATCAGCTCTGACAATTTCAAGTCCTTCTGTATGTTATTCCAGGAAGAAGGGGCAGCAGTATTTAAAAGCTTTGTTGCCTAATTCTGTTCCAACTCTGGGGAGCGACATCTGTAACTTTTGTAACTACTTTAATGGAAGACCAATATTGTCTTGATGCAATTTTACTCTCATTTTACTTTATACGGATATATGGAATAAAGTGAACACCTCCATTTCTGTTTGTCTCCTTCTGTCTTGCTCAAGATGGACGGCTGGAGAAGAAAAGCTTGTTCCAGTTATATAGTCATTGTCTACCTGCTATATCAAGTACCAATAAAATATAAATTCTATTCATTTACAGCTGTGACCAAAAGGCCTATTCTGCTGTGTTGTTTTTTTGCTCACACCATGGAATTATGTTTAGTGTTAGCTGAAGATTCCAAAGGAACATTCGAGTGTCATTTGTTACAAATGCCACAACCATCTGTCAGCTATTAGTAAATTAAATGCTCCGAGAATCAGTTGGCATATTTGACTGTTCCCGGCTAATTTCTGACCAACCGGGTCTTCTCTTCCCTTATTGATTCAGGAAATCAGCTTGCCTGTCAATCAAAGGCGTGTTGGTCTTCTCACATGTCATCATGTTGATTTTGCAACAGGACAAGCAACAATATTTTTGTATTATTAATTCAGCGCACACTACAATATAATATTGCCAATTAAAGAATAAGTAAATAAGTACCATAAAGAAATATGTATCATAACAGTGAGATAACAGTATGACTAGACTTAAAGGACAATCCCTGTCCGAGTAATCAAACCATCGTAACGGTCTCTCCAGGCTTCACTAAAACATCTGCTACCAATATAATTTGCCAAAATCACACCATTTCTGCCTCAGAGCATTTTGCATAGGCCCTATGAAGGCAAAAAACCTTAACTTGCCATAGTGTCAAACTGAGAAAAATTACTTTTATTACTGTTGGCCATCCAAATTCCCTTCAGGTATAGATCATTGGAAATGTGGCAGTTTGTCTTTTTATGAAGTTGTGTACACATTAATCCTGAGCTCAAAATATGGGTCAAACACTGGAAGTTAGTCTTTTGCCTTTGTATTGTCTACAGAATGATAAATGCTCATGCCAAGGCAAAAGTCAGTAACTTCCATTTGAACTCACATTTTGATAACTTGTACATTAAATCTAGTGGTATATAATGAGACTGTCCACTAATAATATGAATGAGAATAAATAAATCACTGGGAACCTCCATTGACTGTACATTACCAAGTCGCAAAGTTTGTATTAATACATCATCATCATCATCATTTCCGTCCGCTTATCCGAGGTCGGGTCGCGGAGGCAGCTGTTCCAGCAGAGGGCCCCAGACTTCCCTTTCCTGAGCCGCATCCACCAACTCTGACTTGGGGATCCCAAGGCGTTCCAGGGCCAGTGCGGAGATGTGCTCACGCCACCTGGTCCTTGGTCTGCCCCGGGGTCTCCTCCCCGTAGGACATGCCTGGAACACCCCCCTCGGGAGGCGCCCAGGAGGCATCCTAACCAGATGCCCGAACCACCTCAGCTGACTCCTTTCAACACGAAGGAGCAGCGGCTCTACTCCGAGTCCCATTCGGATGACTGAGCTTCTCACCCTATCTCTAAGGGAGACCCCAGCCACCCTCCTGAGGAAACTCATTTCGGCCGCTTGTATCCTCGTACTGTATTAATACAAAATAATCTATTCTTTCCTATCCCTTAAAATTGCAAGTTAACTAAAGATTTTGCGTTGTCAATAAGAGGCAACTGTGAACAGTGGCGCTTGTCACGGTCCGATATGCTGCGCATAGCCCTTGGCTTGCAAGGCGTTGAGCGGGAACATAAGCGTTCACTTGCAACAGAGCAAAGTACAACTAGAGTAGGCTCTCTTTCGCAATTACTATGCTATCTAATCTAAAGAGGACTGCTTGCCTGATGGTGGTGGTGGTGGTGGTGGAGTCGGAGATAGTATGTTCAGTGACCAAAAAAAGAGACCGGGCTGGTGTGTGTGTGTGTGTGTGTGTGTGACGGGGAGACTCCGCTGGGGAGCAGGCAATGTTTTCTCCGTGCTCGCATAGTAAAAGACACACTGAGAGGTCTCCAAAGGGCAGAGAACCAGAAGCGAAGTTACGGCTTTTTGCTTTGGCTTTCCTTGAGCTTTTTCCAAGTTACATGATAAAGTAGATCTTCGTTGTTCCAAACATGTAAAATCACCGGCCAAATCAGTACGGACAAATTATATTGCTAATGTTTTAGTGTGGTAAAGATGGTAAATATGGTAATTTTTTCAGAGGTGTTTGCGGCGGATGTGGTCCTGTTCCATCTCCTTGAGGCGGAAGATGTGTTTGTCAACCTCCCTGGCCGCTGAACAGGAAGATGTGTTTGTCAACCTCCCTGGCAGCTGCACATGACACATGTGGCATTAATCACCACCGTTGGCAAGTCTCAGACTGGCGAGTTTCAGACACTCCACGTCCGGTCCGTCTAAACCTGACGAAGAGGATAGGAAGGAAGGAAGGACATTAGGACAAAAAGGAGAATTAATAGGAGCAGAACGCAATGGACCTTATGCAACAACATTTGTGTTTTTCTCTTACTTACTTGATCTAACTTACTTTTATGCGTCAGATTTGGGTTTGATTTAAAATTAAAATCCCCAAACACTGCTTTTGGCAAGGTCAAGTTATTATTATTATTATGATTATTATTATTATCATTATTATTATTGATATGACGATTATTGTTGTAGAATACAGTATAATATTAACGATACATAGAACTGTATTTTATATGTATATATTTAGATATATTTATATATTTTGCTTTGGCCAACCGTAAGTGACTCGTACCTCGTACATCAAATCTAGACTAGTCTTAGATTTAGTGCATACCTAGGGAAAATAAGCACAAAAACGAAATGCGAGGTTTTGGTGAATGCGAGAAGTTCCCTTGAAACGCTTATACGAACGACTTAAGACCAAAACTGTGCCTACGAGTGGTTGTTGCCCTGGTGATGACAGTATTCCAATTTATACGCACATAGATGTTTATACCATTTTCAAAAAAAGGGAAATCAGTTTTAACCATTCTTCACAGTGCTTCTTAAGGTCATAATGAAAAAATTATATATATATATATATATATATTAAAACAATTAAAACACGACAGGCAGCTAAAGCTCATGTGGAAAAAGATGAATTACCTTTTACCCATGAATGTCATCACTTTCCCGTCCAGTCCGCTCTCCTCTGTCCACTTCTCAGGGGCTCTGCTCCAGGGTCGGAAATTAACGGGGGCTCGGGGCAAAATGCCCCAAAAAAACGTTAATTGCCATTTAATTGGGATGACTTTTAAATGCCCCCGTAAAATAAAGAGTTAACTTTCTGTACTTTAATATAGACTGCAGAAAACTATACAATTGTTAACGTTACTCTGTTTTTGCAAAGCGTGTCCGGTTTTTTTTCTGTATTTGCAAAGTGCGACTCGAAAATGGCCAGCTAGGCATCCGTACCTGCACAAGCCCCACCCCCTCCTACTAACGTTATTTACCTAGCTAGCTGGTCAGCTAGCTCACTAGCTAACTTAACAACATGGAGCACTTTTTAATACGCAAACCACCAGCTGATCGAAATGAAATGGAAACAGTTGCTGACCATCTCCCGGTCTGCCAGGGCCTAAAAAAGCTTTAAGATGGACTGGATAGCGATTTGTACCGACAGTACATCTGACAGCACATCTGACAGTACACAGACACTTTACGATACTGCAATATAATGCAATTCACTTATGATTATCTGATCTACACATATCATGTAATGAAATATTAAGACAAGTTTATACAGTTTCAATTTAAAGTTTTAATCATGAAAAAATGGTTTAAGTAGGTGGTTTTAATGTTGTGGCTGATCGACTGATATGTTTGTTATTTGAAAAGTTTTTGCCAAGTACATTACATAACATGCCAGACAATCAACAGTGTTGTTGAGATGATAGGGAATGAGGATTTTTAACTGTGATTGTTCATGAACTTTTTGAAATAGAATATGCTTGGATAAGAGTCATTGAATATTGGTCTGTCATGCAACATAGAAGAACTAAGGTATTTCCCAACGATTGATAAAATTGCCCTGGGAATTATCCAAAATGCCCCCGAAACATATTTCACAAGGGCAAAAAAAGCCCTTGTTAAAAAAAAGTTAATTTCCTACCCTGCTCTGCTCCCACCTGCTTAAGTTCGCAATCAGTCCTCTCAGCCAGTTGATCAGAAAGCGTTTTAGACACGCTGCCCTCATTCGTTAGCAACAGCTCTACCTGGCGTTGAACACGGGGAAAGCAGTGATTGAGTGGTAATATTGATTTTGTTTAAAATAAGATTAATTAATTAATCTTGAGGTGTGACTTCCAAAGAACTGTGTAGGGAACAGGGGTGAACTTAATACAACAAATGTGGGTATCCGTCATTTAGTAATACATGTCTTATCAATCAATGTATTTTCCATGTGGGTTTACAATTCTTTGCAATTCTTGGCTGAGGTGGAAGTTTATGTTGCACCTGTTACCCCCAAGCAGTAAGTAAGCAAGTATTATCGTGGAAAAAAGACACGGTTCGTTTTACCAAACATGCATGGCAAAACATCTTCTAGATGAAAAATGGGAAGTGTACTAAACAATGAAGGGTGAGGATAATGGATTCATTCATAATGGTTGGTTTTTTTTGTAGTGATTCTGATTATTAATTGGCAACATACCTCCACGCATTCTCTGGCCAGAATGTGGATGCCCATGGTGTCCCTGGTATTCATGTGCACCATCTCTTCTCTTTGTCCTTCAGACAGTCAGGGACGAGACAACACATTAGCTGCACCACCTCAGGCTTGTGCTGGCCAAAGTAACCAATGGCTGTTGCATTGTTGTCGGAGAAGCCAGTGTTTCGACTTATTTTGGCATGTTTCCTTAATCATCATCATCATCATGGCCATCATAGTATATTATATCATATATCATATTCAACACATCCAAATATATATTTTTTCCAGTATAAAGACAACATGACCTTACTATCACTCAATCACAAAGATACTTAACAAGTATTAATTAATTATCTGCTTAATGTCATTTAATAAAGGTTGAGACTGGTAGAGAAGAGTAGGCTTGTGTGAATCACATCACCCCTGTCATTTTACTAACCTTCCTAATCGATAAACAATATTTGTATTGATTGTCCAATTTCAATCTGTGTGAAGCTTCACATTTCACACAACATTGATGGTGTTCAATGGAGGCAAAGGCTCTACTTCAGGTATGCAATATGGCCATGAAAGAGGCCTATTCTATTATGCTGTTCTATTATATTGTTTTATTCTATAAATAAAACAATAAAGAAATATATCTAACTTTATATATGTATTTCCAACATCCACCTTATGCCATGAGTTTCGCCACACCACCTGAAGCAAAATATTATACATTTAGATATAACCAAATAACCACCTTGTGCCAGATAATAGAAAATCTAGTTTTAGGTTTATCAAGCTTCAAGAAGTAGAAAAACAAGCCACTTCTATGCAAATTAAGGTTCAGGCAGAACGATTACTTGGCCTTTAAAAGATTCTCCCGGCACCCTAAGATGCAGCAAACCACCACCATATAGGCTTATTGTAGCGAATGACATGATTCTGTCCAATAATGGTGGGGCGATTAGAAATCAGTCTACCATATCTCATGGGATCACGGCTCTCTCTTGTGGTCAAAATCAGAACTGCATACAGGTCACAGTGAACAACAAATGCTGTGAAACGAAATGTCCATCACTGTGAAATCTAACGATGCATACACGATATGCAGTATTTAATTCACTTAGAGACCCCAACCCTTATATATTTACAATTGACAATGGTCAAAAGAAATTGTTGCATTAATAAGGGAAAAACATGAATAAATAAGCAGTCCCTCGTTCTCTCATTAGGCTATTTCTCCTCACAGTCCCTCCTCCCGAGCCCCTGCTCTGTGCCCCTATGCTTCACCCTCTGTTGTGTTAACCCCATTCAGAAAACAACATGGGAACTATCCCCACACACTCCTCTCCCCTCTCTCTCACTACATAGCTCTCTCTTTCCCTCACTTTCCATTTATTTACTTTCTTTTTTCCTTTTCTCTTTATCACTCTTTGTGAACCATTGCACTGTCCTATGTCCCCTGCTGGGAACTGGGAGCTGGGCTGTCCACACTGACTAAACTGGAGCAGGTGGATTCTGACTGGATTCCAGTCTCTCTCTGTCCTTCTCTCACTCTGCTGACTCTCACTCTCTCTCTCTCTCTCTCTCTCTCTCCCCCTCTGTGTCTCCCCCCACCCCTCTCTCTCCCTGTAACTAATGGTGACTTGGACCTCTTGTGTTCGCCACTTTCATGTATCTGTGCATGGGTGAGGAGGACTAACATGGACTTGCTGGCTCTTTTTCTCCCCCTAATGTTGCTGTGTTGCCAATGGATTGTAGTGCCAGCGGCCGGTAAGATCTTTCAAAATCATATAACTCGAGTATTTATGGCTTTGGAGGTCAGCCATTGTAGTATTGGTAGTATTAGGGGTTTAATTCAAACACTCCCAAGTTGTAATCAAATGAAAAAGTTGCACTTTTTTGATTGGGAGCCAAATGGGAATTGTGTGAAAAGTGTTATTGGTTAGTGAAGTATAGCATTGGAGAAAACTACAATTTTATCATATACATGAGTATGACATATGTATATGATGATATGGTATCAAGGATCTGAACGTGTCAAGATGGCTTCATGTTGAAAAAAGTAATCTGACGCATTGTCTCTTTAAAAGTAAAAAGACTGGAATCATCTAAATTTGGTTTGGTTTTCAATTATCTTTCAGAGGAAACTTACTGGACCTACACTGGTAAGTGTATCTCATCAATATACCCATAACACAACCAGTGACTTGTTTAGCTGACGCTATTTTAAATACAAGTTTTATTTGAGAAACAATCTGAAATGATAAACACTTACTAGCAGTCTGTCTCCACCACCCGCCCCCAGCTCCTCTCTTCTGCTGTTGTTCCTCTCTGTCTGAATTACTTACAGTTGGCCAAGCTGGCATAAGAGAGGAACAGTCACAGCAGAGATGATGAAGAGACGAGTGTGTGTGCAGGTTTGTTTGTGCGTGCGTGTGTGCGTGCGTGTGTGCGTGCGTGTGTGTGCGTGCGTGTGTGTGTGTGTGTGTCTGTGTGTGCGCGTGCGTGTCTGTGTGTGTGTGTGTGTGTGTGTGTGCATCTGTGTGTGTGTGTGCGTGTGCGCGCGCGCGCGCGCGTGTGTGTGTGTGTGTGTGTAAGGCAGGTGTAAATGGAAGAAGTCGGATGAGAGATGGGATGGTGGAGAGATGAAGCAGCATTGTGATGGCTCACAATAACCAGTGTGTTTATTGTATCGCGGGCGCACACTAGCCACCTATTGTGCGGACGGTGGCATTGTGGCAATGGACGGGAACGCACACTAACGGCCTCAGTTCAGCACAATGACATCACTTGGCGCACGGGACACGCACACGCAGTGCCAGGAGCCAGTCAATATATACTACCCACCACCCAGCCGTGATCAGCAGCAGCAGCAGCAGCAGCAGCAGCAGCAAACCATCCCATAATGCTCAGTGAAACATTTAGACCGTGGCTTTTTGAGCATCTGAAGGTGGTGGTGATGGCGGCAGCGCTTAGCGGAGGACTGATGCTGTGGTAGTAAGAGACAAGGGAGGGAGGCACACACACTTTGGGTGGTGAGGTGCAAATTATGTTATGCAGTGTAATATGAGGTTTAAGTGAACA